>JALIZF010001011.1:0-126889 GCA_029948255.1 Telmatactis stephensoni | reverse complement strand
AGTCGAATACGTACAAAACTTATCGTCTGTTATAGTCTCAACTTATTCTCAACTCGTTTGCTTCCCGTCAATAATGCATCAATTTTATCGTCATTTAAACTAATTCAATTTTTCTAGATTTTGATGGTATTTTCGATCGATATTGCAGTCACGCTATTTAACAAATTCCCTATCCAAATCTTATTCCTTTATACGATTTCTTTGAAACCTCATACACAGGCATTTTAGGTCCCTAGCAATGTTTTTAGGAAGCAAAAGGAAAATTATCAGTCGAATTTACATGACAGCTCAGGGCCAAAAATAATGGCAAAAATGTTTACGAGCAAGCCAGCATGAGCATGAAAGAGCAACTACAGTGGTTCAACCGATTTAAATATAACCAAGAGAGCATAAATAAGAGAAGGAAACTTGTTAATGGGGCGCGCGCCGTGATGATTCCCATCTGTGCTATTTTTAGTAACCGGATGCAGTTTAATTTTCGTCTTACCCTACTCCCGTGCGTCGAAAAATTGAACCAGTGGAATTTCGCGATTTGAGCTTCATAAAATCACACAATCGATACCAAATTTATTATAGATTCCACGAAAAAGCCATCTGATGTCCAATTAATAATTTACATCAAAAATTATAAAAACAAACGAGTTTTTCTCATCTAAATGAGCGAAAATGTTTAGATAAACCTAAGCGCGCGCTCGATGACGTGTAGCGCGCGCATTTCCGCTAAAATTTCTTTAAAAACACAACAAAATCCTCGCCGTTTTTGCCTTGTTTCTCATCAAAATCGTTCCTTTTTAATCAGAAAGTACACACTTTTGATGGTAGATAATATGATCAACAGCAGTTTTAAGATAACTTTGATTTTAATGCTGTTTTTGAAAACTCAAATCTGCACTAAACGGTTCTCTGGTTCCGGAAGTGTCAAATTATGACGCACGGGTGTAGGGTAAGACGAAAATTAAACTACATACGGTTACTAAAAATAGCACAGATGGGAATCATCACGGCGCGCGCCCCATTAACAAGTTTCCCTCTCTTATTTATGCTCTCTTGATATAACCCATATGGGCCAGCTCTATTGCTTACTATTTAGTACAAAATAATAAGAGAAATTAATCAATACCTTTTTGTTTTGATTTCTCGAATATAAATGCATGCAACCCATGGAATTTATTTCAGCCCAACGATTTAACCTCCCGTCCACAGTACACGTATGCATTTAACGGATCCCATTTAACTTTTGAAGGGCATTTTGTGCGCGTTTTTGACCGCTAACTTTGCATCGACTTGCGGCGCTACTATTTGCATCGAATTGTCAGCACAGCGTTGATGCAAGTTTTGACTGATTTGAACAGTCTAAACTTTACAAGCTGCATTTCTAGTTCTCCCACAAGTAATTCAAACAAAATCAAAGCCGGGGTTTTCTTTATTTCAAATAGGCAGTAAAGATTCTATGGCCAGAAGAACTTCAACGGTTCACTGACGAAGAAGCAGTTGAACGAGCTACGTCACGAGAAGGTGAAAGACTGTACGATGTCCTCTATAATAACTGTGAGAGTTTCGTTGTGTGGTGTAAATGTGGTCTGAATACCAGTCGCCAAGTTACGACCAAAGTGAAGTGTTTTTGTGAATCCGTTAAAGCAATATTCAGTGGATGTTTCAACTTCGTTACAAACCTCTTGGTGAAAATCCTTCCTTATATGACTGCCAACCTTACTGATGAGTTCGCCGCATTCATCTCCAGGAACTTCACAACAATTGGATTTGTAGTTGGCGGCCTCATCGAACTAGGATTATTGGTACGGAATATCTATGAGGACAATCAAAAGAGGAAGCAAGGGCTTATCTCAGGCTGTCAGTTCCGAGAGAACACCGTGGACAATTCTTGTAAAGCAGCTGGTCGTGTAGTTGGTGGTGTTGTTGGGTCAGTACTTGGCTCTTTAGTTGTATTTGCTCCATTTTGGGGGAGTGTAGTGGGAGGTGCAATTGGAGCATTTGTAGGTTATTTTGTTGGATTAGGAATTGGCAAGGTGATAAATTGAACTGTCAAATGTCTCAGTGCAGTTGGACAAAAAGTCAAACGATTTTTCAAGTCCCTCTTCTCAAAGTCAACAAACTAAGTGTAATATAATTATATTAATAACTGTACGTAGATTCTTTAATATTCGGTACCTCAAACAACCATATAAGAAAGCGAATCAGTCACCCTAGTAAACTAGAACAGTATCACTTTTTTCAATAGTGCTATCATTGGGTGACTCCTTGGGTAGCATTTTTACCGCTGTGGTACGAGCTTGAGTCTCGGCTTGGGCAACGGAAAGTATCATGAAAAGTAATATACCTTCACTTATTTTTAGGTAAAGCTGAGTATTCGCAATTGAAAGATGAAAATCAGTTGTACTTGTGCTTGAATCGGATGCCTGTTCATTTTGACGATTTTTCGCGATTTTCGCGATTTCGCGATTTTCTCTTTTTTGATATGTTTTAGTTTTGATAAAAATACGCAGAAAAAGCAAAAATTTAGGATAGGTCGCGGTGCTAGATATTAAATTCAAGGCTTTGAATACTATTACGTGCACGTGGCGCCCGCCATAGAGTCGTTTTCGTATGAGTGGGAACACTGTACGGTTACGATACGATACGGTTACGGCATGAATTTCGAATGTTTTAGACATTACGGCACTGACAGGGTCACGGTACGGCGCGGTAAGTTTCCCACTCATAGCAGCAAGTGATAACATCTGCGCATGTCTCCAACTTCTATTGTCTTGGACAAATGTATAATTTTGAAAGAATAATTTCTAGCTGTTCATACTTCTGCACTCGACTGTAATGCTCCGAAAAACTTTGGGGAGACTATATACGACTCTCTTTATGAGAGAGGTAGCCCTAAGCCAGGTTAAAACCGTAATTGAGGCCACTTCCGTCCAGCGGCTCGCGCATACTCGTCATGTTATCACTTGCTGTTCCCACTCATACGAAAACGACTCTATTGAAATGCTTTAGAACACAAGAAGCCCAATCAAATTCAAAACGTTATGCGCACGAATGCGCGAGCGCACTACCTTAAAATGAAAATAACTGGGCTGTAGGAACTTGCCACAAATCTGTTAAGCATCAAGAATGTACAAAAAATTTGTCTCAAAACTTTGATTGGCGTAGTTGTAAATATAATCAGTGTTTTGTCCAAAAATTAGACTGTAAAGTAAAAAACTCAAAATGTGAAATAGCTAGCGCTAGCACTTGACAATTTATTAGCACTGTAAGAATGTAGCCTGATATTATACACATTTTTCACAGTACTACTGTTTTAATAGTGTTACGAGGTAAGATCATGTAGTTAACATTTAAAAAAATGTAAATATAAAGATATGTTGAGAGAGTATTTGATGAACTAAATAAATACATAGATATATATACATAAGGAAAGAGATATCAACAGATCTATTTATTTTAAATTAACTATTATAAACTTGTACTATGAAATTATTGTAATTTGGACTTGATATAAATAAAGGTCTGATTTTATCTATCTATTTATATATATTTATTTTTATTTATTTATTTAATTTTTGCTGTCTGTCTGTTTGTTTGTTTGTTTGTTTGTTTGTTGTTTGTTTGTTTTGGAAGCGTGGTACTCATTGCAAGATTGCAATGATGGAAATGACTACAATGACTCAACGTCAGATCATGTATACCGTTCGATAGAACTGAACGCTATACGAGCACGCGCGCTCATAGTTATTTTTTGAAAAGTAAATGTTGATTTACAGTCTAAACGTCTTGAGAAAAATTGCAAGTAAGAGTCAGATACAAAAGTATGACAATTTGGAGTGGTTTTCATGAAACTATAAAATAAAAACTCAATAGCCAATGTGTAATAGTCAAATTAGAACAAAAGAAAACAATGGAATCAGGGTCTATATCAAGAGACCATAATACTAAGAGAGCAAAACCAAGAGAGCATAAATATTTATGCTCTCTTGGCGAAACTCAGTATTAATGTCTGAGTGAGCGATGTTCGTGACGACTAAGACGACTAAGGCTATTTTTAGTAACTTCGTCATCGCGTGCGCAAGGCTCTTAGTTAAACAAAAAAGAATTCAAAAATCGAAAGCAAACGGTCCCGTCCGCGCGCACGTCAAAAATCAAGTTTGAGAGCCTTGTGCGCCCGATGGCGAAGTTACTAAAAATAGCCTAAGTCGCTACGAACATCGCACAGACATCAATAATGAGCTTCGCTCTCTTAGTATTATGGTCACTTGTCTATATCTATTTCATGGGGTTTATGAAAACCACTATTATAATGTATGGAAAATACTTCTGGTATTTCTGAATACTGATCGCTTACGGTTCAGGACGGTTGTTTAATAGTGAACATTTCCGTTCGGTCAATGACATTTTGTCATCGGATTTTGGCATCACTACTATCACTCTAAACATTGCATATGTTAGGTCAATCAAACGGAAAGGGGGGGATTCCCCAGTAGTTTAGCCAGGAGTGCATTATAAAGAGTGATGGCACTTAACCCGTGCAAAAGTACTAACTAAATCGTTGATCAAACAACGGAAAAGAAAGACCCTTTTAGTACTATAATTTTTGTGCTTTTTTACGGGTCATTCTATAAGCATAAAATAGCACAAACTAAATTGTGCAAAATAGCACAAAATTATGCTAATTAAACTGAAAACAAAGCCTTTGTCCTGTTCTGGCCGGTTGGTTCCACTAAATGGAAAACACCCTAAATTGAGCAAAATAGCAAAAAATAATTCTAATATTTCTAAATTTACACCTATCACAATTTTATGTTTACAGAGCGGTTTTCATAAACCCGTGAAATACACTTTAGCTTATTTAGCATTACTTACCTCAAACTTCTTTTGTTTTCTATTGTATTTATCTGACTGATACATTCTAAACAAGTACACTTTATTTCACGGTTTAACGAAAACTACTTTATTGAATGCACTCTATCTGTAATCAGATATATTTCATTTTGGGGGTTGTTTACATGACACTAGGATCATCCTAGCAGGCGAATCATCCTACCTGCTATACATTTACTGCATTCTGTTTAGTAGAATGATCCTAGTACCCGAAGTGATGACACGAATTTCCAATGCAAACAGAATGCAGTAAGCGTATAGCATGTAGAATGATTCGCCTGCTAGGATGATCCTAGTGTCATGTAAACACCCCCTTAGACCCGGCACAAGAATAAAAAATAAGCAAACAAACTTTTCTGGATTTAATTTTACTTTTTATGTATATGTAGGCTTATAGTTTCTAAAGGGTTATCTTCGGATGATCACACTGATGTCAAAATGAAATTTTGATCGTCCTGCAAGCTCCATTGTTGAGTGACATGTCTTTGCACGTCCGTCATGCCTTTTAAGGATATCAATTAAATATAATTTGCTAAGTCGATGGATTTTTTATATATTACATCATTAGATGAATTATAACTCTTAGTGAAGGACAGTGAGAGATAGAAGTCTTTAGTGCCTTTATATGCCACGCAGGCGTAAAAGAATTACTACCACTACTACATCAGAAGACATAAAGCGCATAGCAAAGTCCCACAAAACTGCAGATACGCGCGTACTTTTGCTCGCTTTCTTTGCTGATTTATCGAAGAAACACTGATCTGAAAACTTCATCAAGATGGCTACCATTCATGAGGAACGATGGATGAATGAGATGAACAGCGCCCTTCAAGAAGCAAATAGCTTCAGTGGATCGGACGATTTCAATGTCCCTATAAGAGTTAGTGAAGAAGAATGGAACAAATTGTACAATTCATTGCAGGACGAGCAAAGAAAAATTCTGGAAAAATGGAAAGATTCTTTCAAAGAAGAACCAGTCGATGCTGTTAAGAGGAATATCAAGCCTGGTGATCATCTTTGCTGTCGTAGAATTGCATCTGGTTTCATGATCACATTTTATCAACATCACTTCTTGTGCATAAAAATAATTGGTGATGATAAAATCGAGTTTATCGAATATAGCGGGTCTCCATCTGATCTCAAGGCCCTCCGCAGGCGTCTCTTGGAAGCAATCCAAGAATCATTGAACACTGGCAGCCCAATACTCCAAAAGAGAGAAGATAGAGATGGCGGCAGAGAAGACGTCTTGGCAACTTTACGATCCTCTGGTGGCTCTTTAGCGCTGGTTAAAATACGTAGAACGACATACACTTATAAAGAGTTAGTCAAGATGAAAGTGAGTATACACTTCATTGAGTCTTTTAAACTTCCCTTAATTCCTGTCATAGGTGGGGGCTGCGCCTGAAAAATTTTTCCCGTCGTTGGGGGAGCTAGGTGTGGGTATCGGCTGTACATAGGCTATCAATACTCAGAGTAGACTAGTCTAAGGATGCCTCAAAACGTCCCTTCAATCATACATTTGTTTGAAAATTCTAGTATTTCTGAACGGCTGTTAGTCGTTCAATATTTACCCGATTAACACCGGCCAAACTTCGGGATTTTATATAGCTCGATGTGCTCTTTCTGACTATTTGTGTCTTATGTTGCCATCAGCAAAATTGAAGGGACTCGTACCAGTCCTCACGGTATGAAAGTGCCGCTAAGTGTAAATATGAAGCTTGAACAGTTTTGTGGTATTTGCGTTTATTTGCGTATTTGCATTGTAAGGGTACGACGCTCCCCTCCCCCCACAACATTGAAGATTCGATTTAATTGCAAATATGAAGCTTGAACAGTTTTGTTGTATTTGCGTATGGGGGCACAACAAAATATTCAAGAACGAATCTTATAAAGATTATCAGACTGTCTCTGACCCCGGCACAGCGTATGTTCTTTGTTGTTGCGGTACGGGACCTCGCTTACAACAAGTAGAAGAAAAACAGGTTAAATTATCTGTTAAAGTTGAGCTTTTCAAGTGTTCTTTTGTTTATATTCGTGAAATAGAATCTAAAAATGATTTAAAACCTCTTTTAGTTTGTATTTCACGGATATATAGAGGAATTTACGAGGTGGCGCGAAGATATGAAATTCATATCTTCAAGCCAACGTGTAATGTTTTTTGTATTATATGGACAAACTTCACCAAATCTCTACGAAAACCCGATCAGGAGCCGCCATTTTTTGCAGGAACAAGCGACAAAAAACGCGCGCGTACATCCGGGACATTTGGTACATAACTTTTTCATATCTTCACTATACTAGTGAAGGAAAATACGAGTGTTTTAGTTTCCGGCAAAACACTATTTAACATCCATATAATAAATGCAATCCATTATCATTTTCATTTCAAATAGGCAACAAAAGTTTTGTGGCCAAAGGAACTTCAACGGTTCACGAATGAGGAAGTGGTTGAACGAGCTAAATCCCGAGAAGGAGAAAGACTGTACGATGTTCTCGATAATAACTGTGAATGTTTCGTCGCATGGTGTAAATGTGGTCTGAATGTCAGTCGCCAAGTTACGACCAAAATGAAGTGGCTTTGTGAATCAGTGAAAGCGACTTTCTATAGTGTCGTTCACTTTCTTAGTGACATTACTTGTGAGAAGATCATCTTCCCTTTTTTCAACTACGTTTGGAAAAAGATCTCTCATCCACTTGCCTCCCTTGGTAAAAAGGCATCTCATGCGTTTGCCAATGTTGCTGACGAAATCGCTGGTTATTTCTCAGAAACGTTTGCTGGATTTGCTGTTGGAGTTCTCATCGAACTTTGTTTCTTAGCCTGGAATATCTATGAGGACAATCAAAAGAAGAAGCAAGGGCTTATCTCAGGCTGTCAGTTCCGAGAGAACACTGTGGGCAATTCTTGTAAAGCAGCTGGTCGTGTAACTGGTGGTATTGCTGGGTCAATCGTTGGCTCTGCATTTGGTCCTCTTGGAAGTCTAGTTGGTGGTGCAGTTGGAGCTGGCATAGGTCATGTGGCCGGATCAGCTGTTGGACATGGTATAAATTGGCTCTTCCCAGAAGACAGCAACAGTGATCAAGAAAGCTATCCAAAACTACCACAGCTGACAACAACAGAGTTTCCGTATAACTATGAAAAAGTTCGTGCTTTTATGTAGTTGTACTTGGAAGGATTATAATTTAGTTGAATCTAACTAATGGTGCTAAACTATAACATGGTACGTGGTGGTATTGTGATGTACTATAGCGATTCTCACCCTGGTATATAGGTACAACATCACTATCATCATCACTAATAACTCAGTAATGGTACTACACTATATCAAGGTAGTGTTTATTATGATGTACTATACTCAGTATGGAGGAGAGCGATTCTCACCCTGGCGTATATTGGTACAACTTACATCACTATAACTATACGGTCATATCTAGTTATACGGATTAGATTTTAGTTGTTAGTCTAACTATATAATCAACTGTACTATACACTATATCAATGTAGTATCTATTGTAGTGCACTACACTCAGTAGAGTGATTTTCATCGGACTGTGAAACAATTACTAATAATCAGTGTCTAATAGTGTCTAATAGTTGTATTGCAACAAAAGTAAACAATGGGTGCAGAGGAGGAGGAGGAGGAGGAGTAGTAGTAGAGTAGTAGTAGTAGTAGTAGTAGTAGTAGTAGTAGTAGTAGTAGTAGTAGTAGTAGTAGTAGTAGTAGTAGTAGTAGTAGTAGTAGTAGTAGTAGTAGTAGTAGTAGTAGTAGTAGTAGTAGTAGTAGTAGTAGTAGTAGTAGTAGTAGTAGTAGTAGTAGTAGTAGTAGTAGTAGTAGTAGTAGTAGTAGTAGTAGTAGTAGTAGTAGTAGTAGTAGTAGTAGTAGTAGTAGTATAGTAGTAGTAGTAGTAGTAGTAGTAGTAGTAGTAGTAGTAGTAGTAGTAGTAGTAGTAGTAGTAGTAGTAGTAGTAGTAGTAGTAGTAGTAGTAGTAGTAGTAGTAGTAGTAGTAGTAGTAGTAGTAGTAGTAGTAGTAGTAGTAGTAGTAGTAGTAGTAGTAGTAGTAGTAGTAGTAGTAGTAGTAGTAGTAGTAGTAGTAGTAGTAGTAGTAGTAGTAGTAGTAGTAGTAGTAGTAGTAGTAGTAGTAGTAGTAGTAGTAGTAGTAGTAGTAGTAGTAGTAGTAGTAGTAGTAGTAGTAGTAGTAGTAGTAGTAGTAGTAGTAGTAGTAGTAGTAGTAGTAGTAGTAGTAGTAGTAGTAGTAGTAGTAGTAGTAGTAGTAGTAGTAGTAGTAGTAGTAGTAGTAGTAGTAGTAGTAGTAGTAGTAGTAGTAGTAGTAGTAGTAGTAGTAGTAGTAGTAGTAGTAGTAGTAGTAGTAGTAGTAGTAGTAGTAGTAGTAGTAGTAGTAGTAGTAGTAGTAGTAGTAGTAGTAGTAGTAGTAGTAGTAGTAGTAGTAGTAGTAGTAGTAGTAGTAGTAGTAGTAGTAGTAGTAGTAGTAGTAGTAGTAGTAGTAGTAAATCTTTATTAAAGTGTCTAATCGTTCTAGCGCTAGGTTGCACTAATTGGGGACACAACAAAATATAATCGATAACAAAATCTACATAATTAAATAATATGATACATAATTAAATAATATGATAAAATTATCCTATTAGTCTATAAGTGTCTATTAGCTTTGTAACTATTTCACAGTCCGGTGAAAATCACTCTATGGAGGAGATCAGAGCGATTCTCACCCTGGTGTATAGGACGATATAACATCACTATAACTATACACATCTAGTTATACATGGCAGGATTAGATTTTAGTTGTTAGTCTAACTAATGGTACTACACTATATCAATGTAATATCTATATATTGGAATGTACTATACTCAGTATGGAGGAGAGCGATTCTCACCCTGGCATATAGTACAACAAACAACATTACACATTTAAGCCAGCAAATTTAAGGAAAAACTTTGTATCTTATTTAATAAATCGATATTGTTATATACCAACTGTCAAAGTCAATTTTTTCCGTGCTCTGATCAAGGGCACTAGGACAAAGTCGTTGTGTTTATGTGTAATAAATCAAGTTAAAAATTGTACTTATCTGTTGTCAATCCTTTGAAGCTCTGAAGTCACATTATTTCCTCTGTTTTTGACCTTTCTGGCCTCTGTTCTAGCTGTTATAATGCTTTATCTTTGGTCAAACGAACGTTCCAACGGTTTGAATATCGATACTCGTTTGCAGTTGGGGTCCAGTTCCCGCTCCGCCAAACTTTAGTTAGCGATTAGTAGTAATAAGTTAATCAAATTCGACTTAAGATCACTCTAAGTGAGAGGGGTAGGCAACACAGCCTTGGCGTTCTCGGGACCGCAAAACATACTGTTTCCCTCGGTCCCAGTCAATAAGTGTTAATTATATCACACAAAAGCAAAAAAAAAAAATTATTTCCAATAAAAATTTTGAAAAAAAAAATATCTGCCGGGACATTTTCTTTAAAAAAATATTCCTGCCAAAGTGAAAAAAAATTCATTTCCACTTTTGGTGGCCAAAAAAAAATTTATGCCAATCCCAAACTCCCCAAACTCTGGGGATCGAACTAGGGACCTCTCGCACCGAAGGCCCGCACTAACCAACTGTGCCATCCTTGCTCCTTAAAAAATAAAATAAAATCTTCTCTATTTATTTTTTCTATGTCCCCTATGGGATTCAAGGAAAATTCATTTCCCGACTCGGGAATTTCACTCGAAAAAACGATATCGCACTCGTCACTTCGCGACTCGTGCGATATCGTCGTTCGTGAAATTCAACGTGGAATCAGTCCCTCGTCATCCAATGAATTTTCCTATAGAATTTATTTCTCTAATACGATATTAATACAATATGTATCATGTACAATTTTTCAATGTTTTTGGCCCGACTGAGGCTAATTTCATAGCAGCAGCGAAGCGAGCAAACACAAAAGGGCTACAAAACATCAAAGTTATCTTTTCAAATATATATTTTGGCCTAATACAATATTTTACTCCGCTGATTTTTCGATCTATTTTAGCGCATTAAAAATATTGTGTTATAGAAGTCAATACTCTATAACTGTAGAGGACTAGCAGACACAGTCAGTTTCGGGTCGATGTTCTGTCTTTATTGTTGGTAGAGCACTTGGACTGTTGGACTTACAGAACCAGTAGAACTAGAATAAATTTTCCCTGAGACAGCACGCCCTTAAGTAGGCGTTCCTTACGCGGCTCGTTATCTGTACTCGAGGTTCACCCAATCTAGCTCACTGAGTTACTGAAGTCTTGATCTACTGCGTGTGTGTGGTTTGACAAAGGTAATTCTATAAATACTGCTAGTCCAGTCCCAGACTCTCTTTCTTGCCGCTCCAGGACTCGCGGAGAAAGAGAGTCCAGTATAACTTGCATGCGCATGTCAGCTTAGTGACCACGCGATCACCACATTCATGTGGTGATCGCGTGGTTACAAATCCTAAAAGTCATCTAATGATTCAAGATGGCTGAAGAAGAAAGTGTTTTGTATACACGATATCAGTCTCATTTCGGAAAGCCATTTGTTGATTCAGTGAGCTATGCACTTGGAAAAACCAACTATAATCTTTTACCAAAGTTTGAGCAGTTACAGGCTATTTACGGATGGACAGTTGGGAAAGACGTATTTGTGAATTTTTCGATACGCATCACTACCACTGCTACCAAACACTGACATTTGCATATTGCAAGCTTGCAAAATACTAATTAATCAATTGATTGGCTCATTTTGCACATGCGCATGCAAGTTATACTGGACTCTCTTTCTCCGCGAGTCCTGGAGCGGCAAGAAAGAGAGTCTGGGACTGGACTATAAATACTGCTTAATAGTAAACATGCTGTTACACGTCATAATTCAAGCCCCCCGGTAACTCAAGGTCAGTCACTATACGTAATCAATACATCATGCGACTAACTCATGATCGAGACCTATTATATTGAAAATCAATTGCTGACTAATAAAATAGGTATTTTAAGACTGATCAAAATATCACTGATGAAATTCTTAAAAATGTGCTCGGTAACAATTGCACTATAAAGTTATAATTGAAAATATATCTTCTATCAAGTTATAATTGAAAATATATCTTCTATCAGTAGTAGATGGCAGGAATTTTCTTTCACACTTGAGAACGATCACAATTTCTCTGCGCTAAACAATCATGAATTTGAATAGCGTCGTCGCCAAAAATTGTTTGTGTTTATGATCTGCCTTACACTTAATGACGTAGGTGCAAAATTATTCTATCAGTAGCTGCCTTATTCAAATGCAATGGGGGGCTCCCCTTCCTTCTTCCAAGCAAATCATTGGATCTAACTATTATTCATCGTTGGCAGAAAAATAATATTGTAGTACTGATTCATCGGTGAACTATTAAGTTTTGATTTCTTCAGTACGTTTTTGGAACTGATAACGTTAGGCGAGACAGAAAACTCCGTCTCCTGAAGTTATTCATCTCAAGCAAAAAACGTATGTTTGAAAATTGCTTTGAAAATTGGGTCAATATCATAGACAAGCACTGATCGGAAAACTTAATCAAGATGGCTACCACTCATGAGAAACGATGGAAGAATGAGATGAACAGCGCCCTTCAAGAAGCAAATAGCTTCAGTAGATCGAAAGATTTCAAGGTCCCTATAGAAGTTAGTGAAAAAGAGTGCAACAAATTGTATAATTCATTACAAGACGATCAAAGAAAGTTTCTGGAAGAATGGAAAGACTCTTTCCAAGAAGAACCAGTAGATGCTGTTAAGAGGAATGTAAAGCCAGGTGATCATCTTTATCTTTCTAGAACTGCATCTGGTTTAACGCTGTATCAACATCACTTGTTGTGCATTAACGTCGTCGATGATAATAAGATGGAGTTTATGGAGTATGGCGGACCTCAATTTGGTGACTCCGCAGCATCTCGTTTCTCTAGTAGCCCTTTAGTGGTCGGTCAAATACACAGAGTAATTTACACTTACAACAAGCTAGTGACCATGAAAGTGAGTATTTATAAACAGACATTTTAGACAGTCTGTCTTTTATGTGAACTCTGACCTTTTAAATGTTTAAACAGTCCCATGGAATGGTTGTGTTCACTTCCGCCCACTTCAAACAAACAACCGAAAAAAAATTCTTATAAAATACTCTTAAAAACCTATGACTAGCTAAATCTAATTTTGGTAATAGTTAGATCTTCGTATTTTTGATATTTTGATTGATAGAAGCTAATTTGGCAAAAACCACTTGAGTGTTTAGATGCCCGAGTTCGCATGATTTTGCCAATTGCAGTAAAATGTCTATAAATTTATAAAAGCTATAAAATTTATTTCCGTGCAGCTGGCAAAAATCAAAACGCTAAAGCACAATCAGTAGTTGTGTCACTGCTTGTACTAAACCCGTGCTGTCATTTTACAAATAGGCAGTAAAAATTCTATGGCCAGAAGAACTTCAACGGTTCACTGACGAAGAAGCAGTTGAACGAGCTAAGTCACGAGAAGGTGAAAGACTGTACGATGTCCTCTATAATAACTGTGAGAGTTTCGTTGCGTGGTGTAAATGTGGTCTGAATATCAGTCGCCAAGTTACGACCAAAGTGAAGTGTATTTGGGAGTTAGTGACAACGATTTGCTATAGTTTCGCTCGCTTTCTTAGTGACATTGCTTGTGAGAAGATCATCTTCCCTTTTTTCAACTACGTTTGGGAAAAGATCTCTCCTGCATTCTCCTCTGTCTGGGAAAAAATCTCCCCTTTTCTCACCAACGTTTGGCAGGTCATTTCCGGTCCTTTTACCTACGTTTGGGAGAAGATTTCCGGATCCCGTCTATTTGCCTACCTTGGTAAAAAGATACCTCCTGCGCTTGCCAACGTTTTTGACGAAATCGCTGGATATTTCTCAAAGAACTTTGCTAGGTTTGTTGTTGGAGTTCTTATCGAACTTTGTTTCTTAGCCTGGAATATCCATCAGGACAATCAAAAGAGGAAGCAAGGATTTATCTCAGACTGTCAGTTCCGAGAGAACACTGTGGGCAATTCTTGTAAAGCAGCTGGTCGTGTAAATGGTGGTATTGCTGGGTCAATCGTTGGCTCTGCATTTGGTCCTCTTGGAAGTCTAGTCGGTGGTGCAGTTGGAGCTGGCATTGGTCATTTGACTGGATCAGCAGTAGCAAATGGTATAAATTGGCTCTTCCGATAAAACATCAAGCAGTGATCAAGACCGCTGTCCGTCGTTATAGTTTTCAATAATAGAGAGCTTGATTGGTGAACGTAATGGTGTCGTTCGCGCGGGCTTCCTGTGTCTCTACTATTGGGACTCCTGTTTATTGAAAAGCGAGGTTTCTAAGCCATCTTCAAGGTGGTGGACAATAATGTGATGTGTTTAATAATGTGATGTGTTTCATCGCAATACAATATCTGCAAATTTTAATCAAACTTTGGACCGTTTACGACTCTTAAGGTAATTCCGTAGTTTTGCAGTGCGCATCTCTACTGCGCATAGCATAGTTCAGCCTATTTTGATTTGTTTGATTGTAAAAGATATATATTTGACTTAAAATGGTGCAAGCTTTAGTCTTATGAAGTTTTGAACAGTAGACACGCTCTAAGAGGCGCTATAGTGGTTACTCGCCTCAGTCCTCTTCGGTCACAGGCTGTTTACGACGTCTTGTTTCACACTTTAGCGCGTCGTAGCGCGGAAACGAGCACGGGCACCTATTCTTTTTATTTTTGCAAATCATCGGTAATAAGGTTCTCTATCACATATATAATTATTGTCAAGATTCCATTTCCAGTTTTTTAGATATTTTATAAAACGTGCGGTCAGAAGGTGCTTTCACGCTGCTTCAAGGCACGTACTATCAACCAATTTTACATTCTTTCTTGTAGCAAACGCATTTTTACAACAATTTATTGCATCATAACACTAGGCTATTGCCCAAAGAGAGAAAATGAGCTCATTTTAGTCAGCTAGCACTGCTCAGATTTAAGAAATTAATAATTTTTGACGCGATTTTGATCTTCAAATCTTGAGCCCTCAAGACACAAAAGATGGTGTAGTTTAAAGCAATCTAGCGCAAAAACGGCTACGGTGACCCCCATTTTTTATTTCATTTTTGGGATAAGCAACTCAAAAATTATCACTGTGCGAAGTTTTATGAGAATTCCATTTGTAGTTTTATTTCTACGGAATTACCTTAATGGCAGAAAACCAACAAAAATGTTGACTTCCAAATAAGGTAATGACTGCCCAAATATGGAATACAGTTGATAGTCGTGCGAACGACATCTTTTTATTGGGAATAGTATCTTACTGAGTCCTTATACATCAAAAACGTAACTGGTAGAGAAAGGGGAAATGATCTCCCAAACGTTATATCTTATTTTATGCTACCTTATATAGCTGATTCAGTTAACGTTGGCGCTGAAAAAAAGCCTAAAGCCTAAAGCTTTGAGAGCGGAATTCATGAAAAATTTTATCACCGTGACATCATTACAATAAAAAACTCCCTGTATGCTTGCAAATTCTACAACTTGGATACATATTCCTTAATTTCTGAGGTGGCCTACAGAAAAGTTTGTGAGTACACAAAAGATATTTGAAAGGCTTTAGCCTTTAGGCTTTTCAGCGACAACGTTAATTGAAATAGCTATATACCTATTTCAAAAAACGTAGACTGTTGGAGATCCGAATCTGAGATGCCGGGTTTGATCGGCAAGCTTTGGATGAATTATAACTATAAGATAAATAAATAAATTAGGAGTAGCTTAATATAAAGTTGTAATTGTGTTGGTAACAGTAAAATAGACAATATTTACTATGTATAGGATAAAGAATGAGAGAGAGTGTTTTATCGGATATAAAGATCCGAGCCGTAGGCGAGGATCTTTATACCGATAAAACACGATCTCGAGTTCTTTATCCGACTTAAAAAACTCCAACACATATTTGAGTTTATCCCGGAAAGAAAATCAAAAATATCTTTATTTATCTTAGAGAAAATCGAGGTTAAAGTTGATGTAAATTAGGACGAATCTTTATGAGATATAAAACGCTCGTCACGGTTGCGATTTTCATTGTGTTTGTGCTTTATGAATTATTAATTAGTTTTTTAAGCCTCAATAAACTATCGCTTTATATATTGTAATTTATTCCAAGCTCGTAACCATCTCAGATTCATATTCCAGATCTCCGACCATCTACGTTTAAAATTCATGAGTACCACATCACACCAATTTTCTTAAGACTGATTTTCACTGCGACACAAACATATATAAACACAAGCAAGCCCATTCAAGTATTAAAATTCTGCTTGAGTTCATGTTATGTTATATGAAAATGGACTATAATATGTGCTTGCCTTTGTGGTTTTGCTCAGGCTGAGGTCAAACGACGTCGTACTTAATTGAGCCGTACTTAATGTGGAATTCAAGTCGACCCAAACAATTTAGCTCGACAGGCAAGGTAAAACCTCGTGCAGTAATGAGTCGATCCTAAAGACAGTCTTGGCGAATGCAAGGGAGTGTACGCCTGCGACGTCTGAATTTAGTTCAGCTCAAGTGAAGTTCGACGTTTGACCAGAAGCCGTCGAACTCAATTTATTAAGCTCAAGTGTAGCACGCATGAGTCAGTCGTATAAAACGACTTAGTCGTACCAAATTCAGTCAGCCGAACCTAATAATTAGGTCAAACGTCGTACTTTACATGAACTTCAGTGAATTAAATACGGCTCATGTGAAGTACGAGGTTTGACTCATAGCCCGAACAGGGTACTGCAATGTTAGCGCGTAATTCATGTTCAAACTCTTAACTTGACTTTAGTAGAACTTTACAGTGTATTGGGGGATGCTTGGAATTACAGGCATGGTGGGTGAATAGAATCTACACTTGTATGCAATTTCATATTTTCGTTAAAGAGCCGTTTTGATGAATACCGGTCGTTCCGCCCGAGAGTCGTTCCGCCCGAAGCCACTCCGCCCGGAATTTAGGTCGTTCCGCCCGATATCTAAGTCGATACGCCCGATGAAAGTTTATTTGTAAATACTGTGTTTCACTGAATTTGAAATCGAAAATTGTGTTTTTAGGGGAGTGAATGACTCTATCTGGAGCGATAAATGAACTGAAGCGTCCATAGATACGTAATGTAAACAAAGCGAGTGCCTCGAGATTGTCGCTTGAATTACGACTTTTTCTTGTCAATAAAATACCTCTATCCATGAATCTTAACAGATATAAACTCAAGAACGACTAGTTGGACCTTATTTAATACTCAAACAACACCAAACAGACGTAAAATGGAATGATTTGAGATGAGTTGTCTCTATCAAGCTAGCTTCTATTCCCTAAGCGGAATTATAATTACCGCGCGATCGACCGAGAAAACAAGAACTGAAAATTTTTAACTTCAAAAAGTCAATACTAAAAATTGCCAATTCACAATGATCTTCTTTTCACAAGTTGTTTTCTTGAAAAACAGACAACTGTTCTCTCATCACAAAGGCTCAATGTCGCATCTCACATGTGCAGTACATTCTATGCAAATGAGATGACAAGTAGAAACAAAACATTTGACTTTTGCATTGAATTCGGCAGATATGAGATGACGTGACGTAACTAGGTCTAACCCCCGTCTTTTCCCGTAAAAACAGACATGTTAATTTATCTTCAATATTTTTATTTCTCACTAGTCTGATAGTTTACAAGAAAATTTTTTAGTAATAATAATAATCTTAGATTTTATTCAGATATACAATACTAAGTAAAATTTACAATATTTACAATAGCAGTATCAGTAGAGTGCTTTAACTCAGTCAACTTGCGAAATAAAAGTACTGTAATAGACTGAATAATCTTAAGTTATTACGTTCAAAGATGAATCTGTTGATAATCTGTTGCTAGCACAGGTTAAATGTAAATAAAGCACTCTACTACTGCTCACGCTGAGGACCGTACAAATATGAGCATGCCTTCAACAAATCGAAAACTGTCTTTCTATTCGAGCTGTATTCCTCCCATTGTGTCATCAACTTGGACTGCAGATTTCTATAGATCTTCCGTTGAATACGTTTAAGTTTTTGGTCTGCCACCAACCTCATTTGCATCGTGACAATTTCGGATTCCTTCTTCAGCAGTTCAATAAGAAGGTAGAAAGGGAGGTGGACTCTTCCGGAGGCACGACGATTTAGGGCATTATGCCATCCTTCGACGTCGTTGTTTGTACGGATGGCCTGTCCGTGTTTTGATCATGATTTTAACTCAAATGATAAATAAGAACATTATTTTAAAGTATCTTTCAAATAGGAACATTGATCCCAATCCTTAAGAGATATTTCGAGTGTAATTAGAAGCGAAAAACTTTCGGGTGGAACGACTTGACAACGCCAACGAGTTGAGTGTAAACAAATCTAAGTTGTAATTTAACCACTTGTTTTGATCATGATTTTCATTCAAATGATAAATAAGAACATTATTTTAAAGTATCTTTCAAATAAGAACATTGATCCCAATCCTTAACAGATATTTCGAGTGTAATTAGAAGCGAAAAACTTTCGGGTGGAACGACTTGGTGACCGTGATTGACTGTAAACAAACCTATAATAACCTATAATATTCGTATTGTAACCACATGTTTTGGTGATGATTTTGATTAGCTAGTCAAATAAAAACAGTATTTTGAAATGTCTTACAGATTGAAACATTCATTGATCCCTTCTATGAACTATAAATTGACCCTTATCCTTAACAGATATAAACGTTGACCATTATCATTCGACAGGTGCTGATTGACAAGAATAAACTCAATATAAGACTCGATCGTTTCTGGTCATTTCTTTTTATTATATAAAGATCATATACAACAATGTCACTTTCAACTACTCCATAGTAACACAGTATTTACAAATAAACTATCATCGGGCGTATCGACTTAGATATCGGGCGGAGTGACCTAAACTTCGGGCGGAGTGACTACGGGCGGAACGACTCTCGGGCGGAACGACCGGTTACCGTTTTGATTTCAACAGAAGATGAAATGATATGAGAAATACACTAAACCACAGGCTATAGAGCGTTTTCACTTGACGTCATCAGCTAGTCAAAATCAAAATCATGTATCAAGAAAAGCTGATTAGCTGTTATCTTTTTTCCATACCATCGAGGAAATACTTTCCTGTAAGTTTGGGCAATTTCTGATGCTCCGCTTTTGAATAATCACTGACCTAAGTTCTGTCACGCCATACTGTCACGCGTTTTCAAATCGCATAAAAACATAACAACTTGCCACAAATTTTACATCAATGGGTTAGTCGATGAATAATCTTAATTGTTCTAAGAATATTTTCAGCAAAATAAACAGATTACTCCCGGTTTTAGTATCATTTCAATCACTCGGTGTTGTGGCCGCCATATTGGGGTTCCAAAGTGGTACACCAACATGGCCGCTCCATACATTCTTATCAAACATTGAAGCAAATTGAAAAATTCATATCTTGGTAACGAACAAACATTTTGACTCTAACTTTTCCAAATAAGCACAGTTTTGGTTGCTCTTTCAGGTACAATTACTATGATATTGGTCAGAGCTCTAGAAAGGCCCGAAAAAAATCAAATTACGTAAAATCACGTCACGTGATCGGAAGTGCAAACGCTCTATATAGCTATGAACTCAGATTGGCATATATAGATAGAAAAAACTTTGTTAATAATAGTTATTTTATTTTGATTTTATTCAGTTTTCGTTTACTAGCCGTTTTCAGCAGAATTCAAAGATGAAGTGATTTAAGATGTACACTATAACCCACAGGCTGCATAGCTATGAATTTTTCACGTTGATATATACAAACCTTTGTCCGAATAGTAATTATTTTATGAAGACTGAGAAAATGACTCCCATGACTCGGTGGCACATTTGTAACACTGTGTAGAAATTAGTGACTGATAAGAAGCTATCAAAATATACGTTTTGATTTAATGAGTTTTAAAATTATCTAGTTATACATGGGAGGATTAGATTTTAGTTGTTGGTCTAACTAATGGTACTACACTATATCAATGTAGTGTTTATTATGATGTACTATATACTCGGTATGGAGGAGAGCGATTCTCACCCTGGTATATAGGTACAACATCACTGTAACTATACATATTTAGTTATACATGATTAGATTTTAGTTGTTAATCTAACTAATGGTACTACACTATATCAATGTAGTGTTTATTATGATGTACTATATACTCGGTATGGAGGAGAGCGATTCTCACCCTGGTATATAGGTACAACATCACTGTAACTATACATATCTAGTTATACATGATTAGATTTTAGTTGTTAGTCTAACTAATGGTACTACACTATATCAATGTAGTGTTTATTATGGTGTACTATATACTCGGTATGGAGGAGAGCGATTCTCACCCTGGTATATTTGGTACAACATCACTGTAACTATACATATCTAGTTATACACATGTTTAGATTTTAGTTGTTAGTCTAACTAATGGTACTACACTATATCAATGTAGTGTTTATTATGATGTACTCTACTCAGTATGGAGGAGAGCGATTCTCACCCTGACATAAGTACACTTACACATTTAAGCCAGCAAAGAAAACACTTTGTATCTTATTTAATAAATCGATATTATATCACACAATTTTGATTTAGTTTTTAATACTAAGAGATGACATGAATCACGTCTTTGTTTGATTTATATTCTTTTTCCATTACTTTTTCTTTTTTCTTGTTTTCGTTTCCATTATCTCCACAGACGTTGATTCTGTCAATAATTGCCATGAATATTGCAATATAAAAGTTGTCCATAAAATATATTTAAATACTTAGCTTCTACAAACAACGCGTGATCAACTAAAAAAGATACCTCCTGCGCTTGCCAACTTTTTTGACAAAATCGCTGGATATTTCTCAAAGAACTTTGCTAGGTTTGTTGTTGGAGTTCTTATCGAACTTTGTTTCTTAGCCTGCATTCATCTCCAGGAACTTCACAACAATTGGATTTGTAGTTGGCGGCCTCATCGAACTAGGATTATTGGTACGGAATATCTATGAGGACAATCAAAAGAGGAAGCAAGGGCTTATCTCAGGCTGTCAGTTCCGAGAGAACACCGTGGACAATTCTTGTAAAGCAGCTGGTCGTGTAAATGGTGGTATTGCTGGGTCAATCGTTGGCTCTGCATTTGGTCCTCTTGGAAGTCTAGCTAGTCGGTGGTGCAGTTGGAGCTGGCATTGGTCATTTGACTGGATCGGTAGTAGCCTATGGTATAAATTGGCTCTTCCGATAACGGAAGCAAGCAATGTTGAAATACGTTGTCCAACGTTATCACAGTTTCCGTTACTATATCAAAACAATAGGCAATGTGCATGAGCGCCATTTTCAAAGCATGATGGGAAACTGAGTCCTTGCACTTTTTCATTCCCGCTAAAATAAGCACAGAAATTTATCTTTGTTATTTTTTGCAGAAAATGCAAGTATTTTAGCATAAGAAAATTGAACTGTTACAAAATGCTTGTAGGTCGCTAGACTGAAATCGTTGTTGCATTTTTGCTGGACTCCAACTCCCGGGATGCTTTGCAAGCTCCTGCGCACATTGCCTATTGGTGTCGTTCGCGCGGACTTCCGGTTTATAAACGCCGAGCACTGAGGATAGTCTGAATTCTCATGCACCGTATTCTACTTAGCTTAGCATGTGAACAGCTCTTGGGCTCTCTTCCCTTCCCGGCCTTCCCTTCCTTTCCCCTCCCCCTCCCCCAGAGCCTGTTCACAGGCGAACTTAGCTAGTTTCGTACAACAATAATTTAAAATTCATCAGTACCACATCAAACCAATTTTCTTAAGACTGATTTTCACTGCGGTACAAGCATTATTGAGTTCATATTATGCACCTATCAGCGGCTTGTCAAAGGGCGTACCCCGGGCCAACCACGGGGAAATGCAGAGAAATACAAGTAGATAAGTTGCCAATAATGCCCCTTGGGTCGGGGAAATGCTTGACTTCGTCTTCAAGTTAATTGGGAGATTGAAGTGGGCTTTTCATAAACTGAAATGACGGGGGATATTATGGGCTATGCTAGAAGCGAACCAGAAGACTTTGAAAGGAAGGCTGCCCCACTCCTAGGGGAAATCATTAAGATTGTCGCAGCATTTTTACAATCCTCCTGATCAGCCCGGGGATCACTCCAGGTGCATTATGTCAATGAAAATCAGAGTATTACGTGCTTGCGCTTGTGGTTTTGCTTATGCTTACTTCCCATGGCAGTTAAAACCAGACAGCACGCACAGAGTCCTGCAATGTCAGCGCGTAATTCCGTGTTCAATCTCTTAACTTGATTTTAGTACAACTTTATGGTGTATTGGTTGCGGGATGCTTGGAATTCAGTACAGTGCATGGGTGAATAGAATCTGCACTTGTATTAAGCATGCAATATATTTTTATAGTTAACCAGCCGTTTTCAACAGACGATGAAGTACACCCACATGCTATATAGCTATGAACTTTTCACATTGATATATAGATATATAAACCTTTTTCAATGTATAGCTATTTTAAAGAAGACTCTCGGTGGCACATTTGTAACACTAAGTAGCTAGTTCAATAAATATATAACTGTTTATTTAAGTGTCCAAGTCTTCGATCTAGCACTTGCGCACTAATTGGGGGACACTGTAGTCTCACACACACTACCTTTACTTTAAGTATTTTGCAAATAATCACTCAACTCACATATTGATTTTTGCTGAGGGAGGAAAAACCGGAGAACCGGCCCGGAGAAAAACCCTCGTGGCATGGTAGAGAACAACACACCGGACCATAGCGGTGAAAGGCCAGCGTTCTAACCACTCAGCAACCATGCCACCCATAGTCTTTTAGTTACTCTAAAAAGCTATTAAACTTGATTTGATAAAAGTTATCACTAGAGGCGAATGCGCCCGATTACAGAGTGCTGAAGCTAAGCTCAATGAGGAGTCAGTCCTAAGATAAATATCCAACACGCATTGGTTTATGGAACAGGGTCGTAACCAAGGATTTTGCTGGGTGGGTGAACATGAAATGGAGGGCATGGATCGAACAATGTCTACGCTTGCTTTGTCTAATTCCCTAACCTTTCTTCTACATTTTGCTTTAAGGCCAATCGTGAGGAGTTAATTCTGTGTACAAATCCCGGAGTTAAAAATGTTCTATTTTAAAATCTTGAGAGTATAATCTATAACACAAGTCGGTCTATTTTAGAAAAATGGTCTCTTGTAACAATGTTTACCCTCCCCCCCCCCCCCCCCCCCCCATTAGTGAAGACCTCATGGCTAATTTGACGATTACAAAATGAAAATCATCATCGCGAATATAACCTGTTAAAAATTAAGCTAGGAAGACTGTAAAACTCTTCTTTTAGTACATCTGTACATTTCCGAGCCAGTCCACAACTCCATTTTCCTTTTCTTCCATTCTGTTTTTTGTTTGTATGTTTGTTTGTTTGTTTGTTTTGTTTTGCTTTGCTTTCCTTATCAAGCTCATGTGGGATTTCCTCTTTCTTTCCTTCTTTCCTTCTTTCTTTCCTTCCTTCTTTCTTTCCTTCCTTCCTTCCTTCCTTCCTTCTTCTTTCTTTCTTTCTTTCTTTCTTTCTTTCTTTCTTTCTTTCTTTCTTTCTTTCTTTCTTTCTTTCTTTCTTTCTTTCTCTCTTTCTTTCTTTCTTTCTCTCTTTCTTTCTCTCTCTCTCTCTCTCTCTTTCTTTCTTTCTTTCTTTCTTTCTTTCTTTCTTTCTTTCTTTCTTTCTTTCTTTCTTTCTTTCTTTCTTTCTTTCTTTCTTCCTTCCTTCTTCCTTCTTCATCATTTTCTTCTTCTTCCCTTTCTCTTTTTTCTTTCTATTCATGTATTCTTTTCCTTTTCTCTGGCTGTCGTTGACCGTATAAGAACGCAGGTGCATTATGGGATAGATAGCACGCCCTCAAGGCATACTGGGAATTATTAATGGTGGACGAAGGACGCAAAGATGCCAAACCCAACAACAGTAAACTCTAGCAACGATCCACGGCGCCCTAATAAGATATTTAGATACAAACCATTGGCTAATAAAGCAACCGATGACCCTACTCCGGATTACATGAATCTTCTTGGCATGATCTTCAGTATGTGTGGACTTATGATGAAGGTAATATAGCAACGTGGTTATTTTAGCCGGTGATCCAATTTGTCGATTTCTCGTTCTTTGAAGTTCATTTATAAATTTCTTTAACTATATTGTTGTTTCGTGTTATGCTTTTTGCTTTGATTCAAGATTGAAGTGTGTGTTTTTCTACTAAATATGATAATAAAAGAAGTTATTTCAAATAATTTTTCCACACATCAGCCCTTTGTTACTGTATGTTCAATTATTTCATAAGTTAAGCTTTATGAAGAAAAAAAATGTTACTTACTGTTTCCCTGTGTGAAATCTGCTTTATATTGAGTAATTTTCAATGTTTCAGTACATGAATCGGGCTATTCTAACTTTTATCCGCATTCCCATTGTGGAGGCAGTTTGGAATTCCAAGGGGGTCCTTGCTCCTTACATTCACTGGATTTCCTGGGGCTAAAAAAATAGCTAAAATCCAGTAGAAATTCCAAGGGGGTATGGCCAAATTCATTAAAATTTACCTAGAATTTCAGGGCAGTTAAAATAGACCTCAACAGGGGGAGTGTGCAAGGGCGGATCCAGGATTTTTCAAACGTGGGGGTCACGTGACATTTACAAACAGGGAACCCAAACGAAAAGGTCTTAAGCCATTGAAACTCGCTGAAAATATGACATTAATTGCTTAGACTAATGATTTTTTAACACTTTTTATTAGAAACAAGAAGATTATATTTACAACTGAATGGGTATAGGGATGGCATTGCTTAGTGATATTTCATTGAATGTTAAAAGTGAGTCTTTTCACAGAAAAAAATTAATGCTGTCGCAAATTCATGACATATTCATTGATAAACAGAGGGGGGGTTGTGACCCGCGCGACCCTCCCCCTGGATCCGCCCTTGGTGTGGATAAAAAGTGGAATAGCCCATTGCACATCTATATATGTTGTTATGCTTATAATTATTTTTCTTTGTAGTTAAAGTGGGCAGCATGGGCTGCTGTTTATTGTTCCTTCATCAGTTTTGCTAATGCTAGATCCTCAGAAGACACTAAGCAAATGTTTAGTAGCTTTTTGTAAGTAGAAGATATAAGCAAAGTGCAGGGCTGTCAACTCTCCCGGATAAGCCGGGAGTCTCAAGATTTTGGACCGTATCTCCAGGTATGAAAGCCTTGGGGGTTGACAGCCCTGAAACTGAAAATATTCTTATGGCTAAAAATTTCGCATAGATACAATTGGGCAACATGAGCAAGTTTTGATGTTTCCCTGGGCAACGGGCAACATATCAACAATATGTTGTGGACCGGTAATAAAACTGGAAGTTGATTGAGTTTTGAAGGCATGTGTGTTTGGCAGTGGCTTCACCTTGGGAAACATCAGTGGTCTCAGGACCACAAAACATACTGTTTCCCTCAGTTCCAGTAGAAACCAGTTAAGATGTTATGATTATGATCTCTTGAATTTTTCCTCAAGCCTTATTTTGAATTGCTTTGCACATAATTGCTCTTTCCAACTACTAAAACATATCTAGATTTCATATGACTGTGAAATTGGCACCACATGGTCATGGCACAGTTCCGGCAGGAATTTCAAATGTTTTTATAGACAACACAACACTGACACAGTCACAGAACAGTCTATTTAACACTCATATGAAGTCTTCTCTATTCTAATCATATAACTGACAATTTTTCTAAATTATTACAACATATGCCACTAAAATTATCTACTATGTTACATTGAAATTGTCATTTAAAAGGTGGAAACTACATGTACAGTATGTGTAAGTGTACCAGTGTAGGGGGAATAATTAGGGGAGGCTTTGGTTTAGGGGGAGTATCTAATTTCCACAATATTGCAAAGAAAGTTGAAGGGGAAAAGTGTAATTTAAAACCAATCTGTCACAGCCAAATGCCCTTCAGTTTAACATGTTAATGAACTCTCTGAACCTCCCCCCCCCCCCCCCCCCCCACCACCACCACCACCACCACCACCTCTCCAAAACAGGCAGATTTCAATGCATAAATAAGAGGGTGTTTACATGGCACTACACGGATCATCCTAGCACTAGGACCATCCTAGCAAATGAATCATCCTACCTGCTATACATTTAATGCATTCTGTTTACATGGAAATTTGTGTCTTCACTTCGGGTACTAGGATCATCCTACTAAACAGAATGCAGTAAATGTATAGAAGGTAGGATGATTTACCTGCTAGGATGATCCTAGTGCTAGGATGTTCCTAGTGTCATGTAAACACCCCCTAAGACATTTCTAAATAGCATTTTCTTTTTCTCAAAATGATAATTAAGATAATATATATATTATAATAATTTGTTAATAATATTCATTGTTTTTTCTGCAGACTTTCTGTGTCAGCTGTAGTGATGTCATATCTACAAAACCCTCAACCAATGGCAGCATCTTGGTGACACAAAGACATAACAAATATAAAGATTTAACTATGTGAAGGGTTGTCCATAAAAATGGCCTAAGTGACTAAATATGTGTAGGTACAGGAGCCCATCACTGGAAGCAGACAACTAAGACTCTTCACTTGAGTTTTCATTTTCTCAGAGCTTGTTTTTTAGATTAATGTTTCCCCCATTTAAGCATGTTAGAGGGATTTCACGGCAGCCATGTTTGTGGTCAAAATAATAGTTAAGACCTTTTCTCCCATGAGAAATGAAATCTTTTGTCATTCAAAAACTTTCTATTGTACTTGCCCACAAACATGGCTGCCATGAAATCCCTCTATTGATTGTCTAAGGCAACATTGCTTGGCAGTATCAAAGAATGGGTTTCCATCTACTAATTGCACCTTTTAAATCTGAGATTGAAAAAATAGGATTCTTTGAGATAGCACTAAAGACATTCTTAATATAGATGGGTCTAGGAAAACAACTCCAGAAAGAGAGAGATGTGACTTTTTGCTACAAATAATGAGCTCCTAGACTATTCCAGAAAACTTGAAAAGAATCACAAGAAAAGTCATTTAAGCCTTTTTTATTGTCACATCTTCATATGACTGAAGATCCATCATCATTAACTGAAGCAAATGCATTTTGATGCAAAAAGCAGCATTGGTGGGGGTGGAGATTTTGTACAGGATTAACAAAATTCAACTGTCATTTTGGAGCACTTGATACATGGCCCAGTACTGCGCAGATTTTATAGTCAAAGAAACTCTATTCCACATGCTTTTGCAATTCTACTCTGTTACCTTTTCTCCTTTGCTTGATTGTTGCTCATAGACATATATAACCCCCAGTGTCAAAATATGTCAGCAGACAGCAATTTTGCCCTCTACATTGGCACAAAGCATCAGTCTGTAGCAACATTTGAATCTAAAGTTAAAAATTTTCCTATTGTTAAAATTATTGAATTGTAATTATTGTAACATTAATATTGCAGAAAAGCTTTTAGTGTGTAATACCTAATATAGAAATTTCTGTAAAAACATAAAAAAATTTAGCAGAAATAGGCTGTTTGTGTAACACAATTTCTGGTAAAATTACAGTACAGTTTCTCGATATTTAACAGTTTTTGTCCTAAAAATAAAATACTGAAATAATTTCATTGTCTTTGAATTTGATCATTATGACCGAAAGTATGTGTTCAACAATTTAGCAGAAAAGGATCCTAGAGGAAAAGACTTGTACTTGTTATCAGACCTTATTAATTTGCTGTCCCATGCAATTAAAATGACTTCTTAACAAGAAAGGAGAAAGAGTGAAGTATTGCACAAAAATTCTGGGATGGGCTTCAATTCTCCTTATCTCTGAGGACACCAAATTCAAATGGCTGACAAACTGTGTGTGAATGATTTTTAGCTAGAATTCTTTAGCACACAAAATTATCTCCATTTTAACATAGTTCTGATAGTACATCTCAGAAAAAAAAACTCTTGAGTGTTGCCTCATGAATATACTGTTGTAAGGCAAAGATTTGTTTTCAAGTTTATTCGGATTGGTGCGGTTCGGTTGACGAAACTAAACTCAAAAGTTGGCGTTTTCAACCGTACATATGGAAACAATAGTGTTGCAATTTCAAAAGTCTCAATCCTAGACGGTGTTTTCAAAAGTTTTTACAGTCGTGAACAGGACAGGGAAACAAATGCAGGTGCGCAGAATTTCAAATGGAAAATTCGCAAAAAAAGAAAGCACGAGTAACTTCTTTATTTACTTATTAGTTCTTTGGTCCCTTTTTGTTGGGATGGAGGATTATATTGGATTCGTCACTTCTTAGAAATGTTTTAGCAGTGAGTCTTTTCAAAGCTTATCTTTACAAACCAGTTTAGAGTGGTTTTCGTATGAGTGGGAACACTGTACGGTTACGATACGATACGGTTACAGCAGGAATTTCGAATGTTTTTATGGACATTACGGCACTGACACGGTCACGGTACGGCGCGGTAAGTTTCCCACTCATACGAAAACCACTCTGAATAGACATTACGGCACTGACACGGTCACGGTACGGCGCGGTAAGTTTCACACTCATACGAAAACGACTCTAATGTAATGTAGCTCAGTAAGGCAACATGGCAGCTAAAGATGCAAGAATGTTTTTTAATTCAAGTCATTCCTGAATCAGTTAACGCGCCTGTTAAGGTGTTAAAAGATAATTCGAGGTTGGGAAATAGGAAGTAATACAAAATATATAAAATAAACAATCAAATCTCGTTTCCTCTGGTTGATTTTCACGCCTTCATTCACTTCCTATTTTGCTAGCAAAGATTTTCAAGATTTTCAAGAATTTTGACAATTCATTTTTACATTATTCAGTTCTTCTGAACTGTAAAAAAACAACACATTATTTCAATTTTAAGAAGATTTAGTACTTGAAAAATAATCCACTCGGAAATTTTATATGAAGTAAATAGGTATTTACGAAAGGAATCAGGAACGAAGACTTCATAATTGGATCAAGAAAAAAAGTTGTATTTATTCAAAGTTTGTCAATATTGAACTTTGTCAAACTAAGTTATCAAAACTGCCAACAAAGAAACGGAGAGAATGGTTACTAAGATAAAGAAAATGAGATGAAGACCGGCCGACTCAATCGAGAATGAAGACTCGTTAAACACTGGCGAAATCTCTAGCCAATTGAACACTGTTATTTGTACAGTTGTTTTAACTTTAAACAGTTTTGCACAATAATTGTGCATTTATATCTCAAATGTTACTAATTAGCGTCTCGTCAGCTTCCACAATTGCAACACAACTTTGTTAGTATCGATATTAATGAAGGCAAAACTAAAATGACATTGATAAGGTCTTAATTGCATCGTTATCGTGTTGTTTGCATTGTTGGGGGTAACCATTTTAACACGAGTCAAAAGAACTGAGCATTACACAAGTTTAACAGGAGCACTACTGTTAGTGTGTTGTGCAAAGAGATCTGCAGACAAGATGAGGGATTTGCTGGCCATTTTCTTCCTGGCCTTTGCTTTAACTTACAAGTAAGCGTCAAAAACTGACTTTGCTAAATTTCCTTTTTCATGTGAAAAGATTTTAATTTTCATTCTAACATCGTTTCTTCTGTAATTCTGGTATTTTTAACATTGTTTTTCGCTATGAAGTCTGATTATAGAAGTCTTGTTCTTTTTCCGTGCTTTTCTTTCCTCTTCATTGATATCTCCATATAGCTAATTCAATTAACGTTGTCGCTGAAAAAGGCTTAAAGTCTAAAGCTTTGCATTGAGAAAGGAATCATGAAAAATTTTGATCACTGTGACATCATTACAATAAAAAACTCACTGTATGCTTGCAAATTCTACAACTTGGACACAAAGAACTTTTCAAAGCTTTGCAAAGTATCAGTTTTTGTTGCTTCTCGATTTCGCGGGCGGAGTAATTCCTAATATCTCCCTTGAAATTCCCGTTATCTTCCTCATCTTTTCGGCAAGTTTTGCTCATCTAAACATATGGCTTGATGGATGGGTGACTGTAAGAAGTGCGCCATTTTTGCCGGATAAGAATTTATTTTTTCCAAACAAAATTCAAAGAGCCAGCTAATTTACTAAAGCTCTCGTCAGCAGGTATGCAGAGTGTTATTCAAGCGGAGGTAAGCTGATTAAATAGGATTTCTTTTTGTAACATTAGTTTCCTTATACTTATTATACTTACTATCCAAAGCTAACTCAGTGTTTACTTGGGAAGTCATTGTTGGATTGTTAAGCTACCGTTGTCTTGACAACGTGCTCGTTATTGACTAAGGGGAAATAAGGACGAGTAATATACATTTTTTTTTCGAACATTTCACTGGGTATATATGTACTGTGGGCGTGATACCGGGATTCGAATTCGAGATATCGGGTTTGGAGAGATAGTGCGCGCGCGCATTCTCTGTGTATAGGACTGACAAAAAGGGTGTCCAAAACATTAATGAGCTTTCACCGTTTTCGGACTCCGTAGTATATTTTTCAAAATGTGACACGTGTTTTATTGCTTATCTTTTAGCAAACTGTCCCGTCGTAACAAGAAGCCATTTGTGCTGTGCCTTCCCCTTTGTGTATGGAGGCAAAACTTATGACAAGTGCGTCGTAGGACACTCGGTTTGGTGTTCCACTACTCCCAATTATGATGTAGATGGTGATTGGGATTACTGTGTTGGTAAGATGGTTCTTACTTAGCCCTCCCCTAAAAGTATTGTGTTGGTAAGATCGTCCTTAATACTTAGCCCTCCCATGAAAGTATTGTCTTGAGTAAAATTGTCCTTACTCAGCCCTCCCCTGAAAGTATTGCCTTGGTAAGATTGTCCTTACTAAGCCCTCCCTTAAAGTAATGAATTAGTAAGATCGTCCTTACTTAGCCCCGATCCCCTGAAAGATTGATCTTACTTAAGATTGGTAAGATTGATCGTACTTAGCCCTCTCATGAATGTATTGTGTTGATAAGATTGACCTTACTTAGCCCTCCCCTGAAAGTAGTCAGCACTATTTTGAAAGTACTGTCTTGTGTTAATATGTAGAGACTACAACCTTTATACAATACCACCAGGTTGTCATTAAACAACGAAACATGCCATCCATTTGCGAGATATTCAATCACACCTGCACATGAAACAAAATTAAAGAACTAATTAGAATAATAGAATAGAATAATTTAGTACTGGAAATATATTATCGGTACGATAGGCTAAAGCAGTAATCCAGATATTAAAAAAAGAACAGAAAAGAAAGAAAGAGAAGAAAAGAAAGAAAAGAAAAAGAAACATAAAGGATCGAAAAAAGAAAAAAAAATAGAAAAAAAAGATTTTAATTCGGCGTCGATAGGGCTCGAACCTTAACCCCCAAAAAGGCACCCCCCGAATACAAAGTAAAAAGATGAATAAATTATTTAACAAATTAAAAATGAAAATTAAATTTTGGGACGATTCTCCCGAGACATTCTATGAAACTGAGACATCGAATCGACTTACGTTACGGATGAAGATTTCGGCCCCATCCACGCTATCCCGGTGCTACATATTACAGTTGACTTAGCCCGAAGGCCAGGGAGGGAGACGATATCCGGACCCTAATCCATACCTTTAGATATCACCTTAGACCGCTGCGCTATCTAGACACTTAATAATTTTAATGCCTAATTGGGGTATAGTCTTTTCGGCGAAGTTTCATTATAATGCTAATATGATTGTTCCAAATCCTTGGGGACATATCGGAACCAATCAAAATCTAGTTATTTGAAAAGACTTAATAGATGATTCAAAGTTTTCAGTTTGAAGCCCCATTCCTGCGGTTTTAGGAATAGCCCTAAAGCATATAAGACACAAATCAGTGAGGAAACCGGATGGGAGGAAGCATTAGAGAAGTTAAGTAGTCTTTTAAAAGTGTTTTAAAATTGGAATTTGCGGTTGACAGAATTGGTTGACAGTTGATCATCGAAGTCCACGCAATTCCCTTTGAATACACCGGCCGGCCAAATTTGTATGTTGAGTAAGGTTTTATCAATTGTAATATTCGAGTCCATTTGTGTCATTGTGAGTACATTGACGAGAAAATCTTGTCCGAATTTGCTTGTGGTAGCCTGCGACAAGCTGGAATGGAGGGAGGGGAGGGAGGGGAGCGAAGGGAGGGAGGGAGAGGGAGGGAGGAGGAGGAACCGAGCAAGAAGAACCAAGTACTGAAGAGACCAGGAAGGTAACAGTAGTCAAAATTGAATGTTAATATTTGAAGAACATACTGTAAAAAATCCAGATCCAAAAACTTAAGAAGAAAGTTTTCCATTCCAGTTCAATCTTTCATGAAGGAGGGTGAGGTTATGTTAAGCAGTACTGAAAAATTTTAATTCACTTAAATGTCTAGTTCAAACACACAATTTTTTTTGTGATATCCACTTGCCTTCAGTTATAGGGCCTGATTATGTAAACCGGGTTGGCCTGGTTAAGCGGACTGATTTCTTTTGTTGTTTGGCCCCCAGGAAAACAAAAACAAAAGACAAAAGAAGTCAGCCCGGTTCATATAATCAGGCCCTTAGTAATGAAAAGTTTTGCAGTTACTCAGTTACTTGAGTAAAGGGTACTTAGTTACCCAAACTAACTGAGTTAATTTACCCGGATAAGTGAGTTACTGTGGATGCACCGATTTAGTTTTTGAGTAAATTTACTCGCGCGTTTTTGCAGTGTGATTCTGTAATTAATTCCTTTGTTGTGTTAGGTCTCGAGGGTAAGATAACAGTTGACGACCAAGGCTGGGTTTACGCTAATGGACAGTACTTGGGAAATGACAATGCTAGATGGAATGTTATGCAAAGGTAAGCAAGCAAACAAACAAGTAAGCAAATAAGCAAACAAACAAACAAGTAAACAAGCAAGGATACGAACGAACGAACGATAAAAAATTCAAAAAACAAGCAGACAAACGAACGAACGAGTTAACAAACAAATGAACAAATAAATAGATAGACAGACAGACAGACAGACAGACAGACAGACAGACAGACAGAGAAAGAATGGCAGAGACAAGCAAGCAAGTCAGCAAACAATAAAGTATACAAACGCACAAACGAGCGAACAAACAAACAAACAAACGAATAAACTTCAATGCAAACGATACAAACAAACGAACGAAAAGTACTAGTATGAACAAACGAACGTACAAACAAACCGAAAAATAAATATATACAAATACTGAAACAGCTCGAGAGTGTCGCGTCTCATGCTTTTTCCTAGTTTACCAACAAAAAATATTTTCCATTTGGGATATCTAACTTTCTTGCGAAGCACCCTGACTCTAGAAAAAAGCTTATCAGTATTTGAATACCTCTTCAGATACATGTTTCCAATGGATGTCGAGGTAGTTGCCATACAAGTCAAGAACACGGGAGGTCCAGGCAGGATCCTAGCGTCTTTCAGTAATGGTGTCCAGACTGACACTAACTGGAAATGTACCACCAAATGGCAAAGAAACTGGCATACAACAAACTTCGATGACAGTTCCTGGCCTCAGGCTGTTCTTTACCAGCAGAATGGAAACACGGCCAGAGGAATTCCATCGTCGGTCAGGTGGATAGGTGTGTCCGATCCCAACGCTCCGGCATTTTACTGTAGGCGTAGGTTGAGTGCAAACCCTGATCCGCCACCGATGTCATCTTCGTGTAAGTATCATGGGTTGTCAAGGGTGGAGAGAGGGGAAGGGGGGAGGGAGGGAAGGAGGAAGGGAGAGAGAGATCTAGAGGGAGGGAGGGAATGAGTGGAGGTAAGTAACAAGAAGGTCTGCTGAAAAAATTCAAATTTAAATTTTGGCTCAAAATTTCTGAGAAATGAGACCACTTGATTGGTCACTATGACCAGCCAGATCGTTGTCACGTGATAAGGTAACCAGCACACAACTTATTTCTCACAGCGTCATGCAACTCGCCCCTTGGGGTGCAAAGTGGATGGATCGAAAACTCTGCTATTACAGCCTCTTCCAACTGGAATGGTGAACACATGGCGTGGAGAGCTCGCCTTCACTTGAAGAAACAAGGGTCTTTTACTGGTGGATGGTCAGCTAGAGCTAATGTTGTCGACCAGTGGATTCAGGTCAGGCATTACGGGATTGTCACGTGAATAAAAGGAGTTGTCACGTGAATAAAAGGAGCTGGCACGTGAAAAAAGGAGTATTCACGTGAATAAAAGGAACACTCACACGAAAAAAGAGTTGTCACGTCAATAAAAGGAGTTGTCACGTGATTGCGAGTTGTCACGTGATAACGGATTGTCACGTGAATGAAAAGTTGTGACGCGATACTAGACTGAGCACGTGACTTATAAAATGCTTAATGCTTCTCCATTCTTTTCGTATTGCCCGAGTCCCCCTTTCCAAGTTATTACTAAACTGACAAACACATCGTGGAAAAGAGACCTTAACAACTAAGAAGAGATATTATTTTACAGGTGGATTTTGGTCGTTCTACTCGAGTCACTGCAGTTGGTACACAAGGTCGCGAGGACTATGACCAGTGGGTGACCAAGTATACCTTGAAGTATGGTAATGAATTAGGACATTTAACACCATACACTGTCAACGGAAAGATTAAGGTAACTTCTATTGATAAACAGGCCGCTATTCAAATTAACCATTGCTGAATGAGACGTAACGGTAATGCGGTAATTTGATAGTGACAAGTGTAACGCTAGTGTGACTAGTGTAACGCATTCACCGTGGTACACACAGAAGGAGAGATCTTTTATTCTCGATATTTTGCATTTTCCTGGTGAACCAAACAATTTCATATACGTGCATAGGTACGTGTTGGTTTATACTTTAAACACGCCATTATTGAGTGAACTGGCCCTCTATTGTCGACGTGCTTCCAATCCAATCAGAGAGACCACAGCGCGACAAGCATTTCTCTCGTTCAAAAAAAATCTAAGGCCGGCGATGCAAGCTGCAATTTTTTCTCGCGCTTGCAATGCAATTTTAGGGATTTTGTTGCGAGAGCGAAATTGCCAAGTGTATCATGTCTGGCAACATAGGCAGCAACGATGTCTCGCAACAAAAAAAATTGTTGCAGAAAGTTCAAAATTTGAACTTTTCTCTGCAACATTGCACGCTCGTACTGAATGTTGCAGAGTGATGATAGACGCTGCAATATTTCTTTGCAACAAAATCTAAAATTGCATTGCCAGCGCGAGAAAAAATTTCAGCTTGTATTGCCGGCTTAAACGTTAGAAAAACTCCTTAGCTCAAAACAATCTCAGAGAAATCCTACTTCCTCCAGTGAGACCTTCAAGCTGTTGTCTAACCATGGATTTTGTTAATTGTCGTAATTACAGGAGTTTCAGGGAAACTTCGACAGGAATACTGTAGTTAAGAATGCAATTACGCCACCGATCGAAGGCCGTTATGTGCGCCTTTATGTTAAAGCATGGAGGAGTCATATCTCAATGAGATTAGAATTCTATGGCTGTCTAATGGGTAAGTAAACTTATCTTCCCACTTAAATTACTTAGCCAATCAGAGGCGAGATCTACTGTCCTGATATTCCACGATATCAGGACAGTGTCTCGATATCCTGAGACTGATATCACGGGCATAGATTGAAAATGAGATCTAAATAAGCCGTAAACGTGATATTTTTGTTTTCCTTTTTGGCAAATTAAGAGAAATATCACTAATTTAAAGTTAGATAAAAAATTCAATAAAATCGCGAAATTTTTCCCGCCACTTCTCAAAGACGGACGCGCGCCGGCAATATGCTAATTAGTTTATGTTTTCAAACAATCATTCTCGTCCAAAAAGTCTTCTTCAGCGAAAAAAATGGGATGATAATATATAAGTATTGGACAATGATAAGCTTTAAATTAGAAGGGTTTATTTTTATTGTTCATACATTCTATTTTAAGACGCGCGCGCGTATGCCCGTATGCATGTGCCCCATCACGTGACCAAAGCGCGCGGGTCCAATACGGGTCATATGATAAATCACAATAAAGCACAGGAATCCCATACCATAAAATGTTCTACAAGACCAACTTATGTTCTCTATATCTGTGTCTTATTAGTATGCAAGGTTGATATTGGAATCCTTATGGACGAGTCGGGCAGTGTTGTACCACAGGACTGGGTACGAGAGAAGAATTTTGTCAAAGAACTGACAAATCATTTCAAGTTTGGACCAGATGCTGCCCAGTTCGGTGTAATCTCGTTCAGTACATACGCACATTTGGATATTCCTCTTAATGGGAACTCAAATGCTCTCTCGTTCAAAAGAGCAGTGGACAGGATCAATCAAGCTCGTAAGTGCTGCGTGACAATGAGTAACGCAATCTAGGTGATTAGATTAACGCGCGACAAAGATGGTTATCTTGATTCCGTGAAATGAGTAACGCAATTTAGTTTTGATAAAGTGATGGGCAACAAAGATTATTATCCTGATATTTCGTGACGGTGAGTAATGTAAGCTAGTTATGTTAAAGTAACGAGTGACAAAGAGAATAACTACCGAAATTTTAATCAGGAAAATGAATATTTGAAATAAATCGCAAGATCATTCATTAATACTTATCAATAATTATTAATATCTAAGGTGGATGGACATACACGGCCAAGGCTCTCAACTTAGCTTACTCAAGTTTGTTCAACAAAGCTAGAGGTGCACGTGACAAAGTCGCCAAGGTATGGGATTCCTGTGCTTTATTGAGTCACACGAGCTCAACTCCAAAAACCTTCGACGAGATTTTTCGGTTGTAGCAAGTAAAAGAGTTGTAGGCGTTTACTCGGGTTACCTATCTTAGACATGAAGATTGCTAAATCATTTTTTGCAATGAGTAGGAAGTACTTTGATCCTCAGGATATCCCGAGTAATAACCAAAAAGGTTACACCGGAAGATTTCCATTTTATTATATTGTTGCGTGACGATATTGCAGACGGTGAAAGGCTGGGACACACGATGCGATGAGATGCAAAATTCCTGCAGCATTGCGCCAAAAAATTGCAGGAGTGGGCACACGAGTGGGTACAGGAGTGGGGCGCGATGTTGCAGAAAATATTGCATCGAGTGTCCACCCCTGCAAGAGTTGCGCGGAACAGTTGCAGGTTTAGGATCGAGTTCTATTTCTGCAACTTTTTCTGCAACATTGCGCGCAAAATAACTAGCACCGCGTGTCTACTCGTACAGCAACAGTTGCGCGCAAGAAATGCAGGTTTAGGATGGAGTTCTACTTCTGCAACTTCTTCTACAATTAACATTTGGCGCAACACTGCAAGGGTGGACACACGGTGCAAAAAACTGTTTTGCGCGCTATGTTTCAGAAAATGTTTCAGTTGCATCTTGTGTCCTAGTCATCGAGATGCTGTTTTATTCATTGCGCGCAATATATATCACGGCTTGAATCGCGGTTTCTTCTTAAGGTTCTTTCACGTTCTATTGTCATAGGTTCTTATCGTTATCACCGATGGTCTTACAACCAGTGGAACCAACAGTCTCATTTTACCAGTAAAACAACTTAAGGCAGCGTCAGTCAACATTATCTCGATTGGTGTTGGAAATAGGATTAATAAAAAAGAGCTGGAACTCATGGCCTCTGACCCAACCAAATCACACGTGTACTACGTCAGCAACATGGATAAACTCAGGGATTTGATCAGCTCAATTACATCTTCGTCATGCTCGTGTAAGGGCCCGTTCACATTAGAGAGGGTGCCCTTATGTAGTAGGGATAACTCTTTTGTTTTCTTTTCACTGGGGGACACAAAACAAAGGAGTTATCCCTACTACATAGGGGCAACCTCTCTCATGTGAACGAACCCCAAGTTTGAAACCTGTGGTACTTGGAATTTATGTCTGAAATTTTAGGTGCACTTAGAATTTTTGAATTGTATCTCTCATATCGATCCAAATTGTGCGCGCGCAAATATTATCAACGATCGACGTGCAGGTTACTACTTTATATGAGACCTCATGAACTGATGCTATTGTATTTTATTTGGTTGATTTGAAATAATGGCATAATGCCATTATATGTGGTCTTACATCAAGTACAAACCGACGCATATAAAGAGAGAAAGAAAGATAAAAACGCAAGAGATAAAAAGCGGTGCGTTTCTAAATTGTTTTGTTTATTTCAGCCTTCAAATGTCGTTACGTAACATGCGAATACGCAACATGGTCCGCGTGGTCTAAAACGTGTGGACAGGGACGTAGACGTGTACGTAAATTGAAGAAAGTCAACGAACACACGATCGAGCAACAAGGTGGTTGCTCAGGAATGAAGCAGACATGTGATCAGTTGATTACGGAAACCAAGAATGATAATTGTGAGTTTATTTGAGCATTATATAATTAGTATATTACACGCGCTCTGATTGGTCGAAAACCGTGTGTTATTAGAGTACATATGCATAAATGACGTCATTGAATCTTACGCGCGCACCGATTGGTTGAAATCTGAGCACCTTCGAGGTTGTTCAGGAATGCAGCAATCATGATTACGGAAACCAAGAATGATAACTGTGAGTATTATTTAAGCAATATAAAACGCGCGCACATGTCTCTGTACTGTCATGTAGAGCACAAGAAAAGCAGACTTAGAAGCACATGGCGTAGCTGAGTGTTTCTCTTGCTTTTCGAGGGCTCTACATCTTCCAGAGTGTTTATATCACAGTACAGAGACGTAAACGGTCCTTTATTTTCGACGTTTTTGCGCGAGACATGCATGTCTCTCTTCTTTGATATAAACACGGTCGCCAACCAATCATTTTGTTGGAGGGAGAAGCCACACAGCTCTTCAGCAAAAGGGCATGGAGTTCCTGGTCTTCCTGGTGTGTGTGTGTGCGGTCTGGTCTATATTCAGTAACGTGGCTTTAGTCTTCCTAAATCTCTTTTCACTTTCTGATTAGATCGTTTTAACAACACCGTTTTTATGTAGGTCCTTGCAAGTATGTGTCGTGTTCGTGGAACCAATGGGGTCCGTGGTCAGCCACATGCGGTAGAATGACAAGGCAAAGAACCAGCAAAGTCACACAACACACTGTCACTCGTCCAGACAACTGTAACGGCCTACCAAAATCTTGCCCTAAACCAGAATCTAAAAGCATATACATTTCATGTATGTAGATGTCACGCATTCCTCAAAACCATTACATGTCACGCTTCCAAAAATATCACAGACGTCACGCATTCTTTTATAAACGTTATAGATGTCACATACATATTTCAAAAGACGTAACAAAAACATTACCATATCACGCATCCTAAAATATCACAGACATGCGTCACGCATTCTTTCAGTTTTGCAAAGACCTAATGACGTCACACATTCTTCAACAGACGTCACGCATTTATTTCCAGAGCGTGACAGCACTATCATCAGTACCAGAATAATGTCATTTCTGTGTTCTTGATAGGCTGTAAAGCTGAAGTTGGTTTGATGCTAGACGAGTCTGGTAGCGTGACAGCACAAGACTTCATACGACAGAAGAACTTTGTCGTTCAACTCGTCAACGGGTTTGGTAACTACGGACCAGCGGGCATTCAAATGGGAGTCATTAGCTTCAGCACTGATCCAAATGTTGACATCAAACTGAATCAATTCAGTAAAAAAGCTGACTTCATCGCTGCTGTCAATCGAATCAGACAGTTCCGTAAGTAGCGTCACAATTTAGTTTTCCCTTCACCATCTTCCTACTTCCTTTCCCATCTTCTCTCTCTCTCTCTCTCCTCCCCCCTGAGTTCTCTCTCCTTCCCCCTGAGGTTGTACTCTCTCGCACACACTATCACTATATTCTAATATTCTATTCATACAACTTTCAGTTCACTAGTTCGTTTTACTGAGGGAGGAAAACTAGAGGACCCCGTGAAAAAAACTTGAAGCAAGGGAGAGAACGAACTATAACAAACTCAAGCCACATGCATGTGATGTTCCCTCCGGGAATCGAACCCGTGACCACAGAAGTGACAGACCGGCGCTTTTAACCGCGAGGCTATGCTTGCATTCCTCTTTCCACGTGATTTCCCTCCTTTTTTCATGCACTTATTAGTGCATGGTGTCCACATAAGAAATGTTTGGTAAAAGGTCTTTGAGAGGGAACAATGCACAAAAGAGGATTCAGCCCGCACAACTGAAAAAAAGGAGAAGGGGAGCCCACTCTTCCAGCTTCTCCAGTCTTTTTATGTATTAAATAATGGTTTTTATGTATATATCGTTTGAAGGTGGATGGACTTTTACGGATAAAGCACTAAACCTCGCGCGTACAAGATTGTTTCAATCTGGTGGAGGTGCACGCCCTGGCGTAACCAAGGTAACGGGTAGATTACTCGACTGATTAATGAAATGTCTGTCTGTCTGCCTGTCTGTCTCTCTGCCTGTCCGTCTTCCTGTCTGTCTGTCTGCCTGTCTCTCCGGCTGCCTGCCTGCCTATCTGTCTGTCTATCAGTCTGCTGATAGAGTGTTGGAATCATCTAAGGCTTGCGAAATTTGTCAATCAAGTTTTGAGTTTAAAAAAATGTTTTTCAAGTCAGCTAGTTGTTTTAAAAAATGTAACTGTAAACTGGATTGATTTTGTTTTTGTGGATGTCAGGATGTCAAACCAATTGACACATGTACCTAATGGTATTATCTAACTAAGTTCCTCCCCCGGGACTTATCTCGTCGCAGGTCCTTCTTGTCTTGACTGATGGAGCAAGCAGTAGTGGAACTAAGAGTCTGAGAAAACCAGTAAGATTGCTTAAAGAAAGTCACGTGAATATCTTCACCATTGGTGTCGGGCGTCGAGTCAACAAGAAGGAGTTGGAAATGATGGCTTCTCATCCAATCGCTTCTCATGTATTTTATGTCAACAAAATGGAGGAACTCCCTAAATTACTGCAGACGATCAGTGAATCATCATGTCAAAGTATGTGTAGAAGTTTCCAATATGAGCTTGTGTAGAATTGTGTGACACGCGTGACGTGGGATTGCGTGATGTCACAAGGGTTTATAGGACTGCGTGATGATCACAGTTTTTAGGTTGCACAACTTAAGTATGCGTGACACGTGTTAGCGTGATGTCACAAACGTGACAGGATTTGTGTAATGCAATATGATGTTCACAAAAATTATCTGATGTACAGTTCTATGATATGCATATACCTGACGAGTTGTTGCGTGATACTATGCACGTGATAGGTTTTTGGGTGATCTAATTATACAATTGCATGACATGTCATGCAATTGTGGTACTGGTCTGAGTGTGGTCTGCCTGTGGCAGACTGCGTGACATTGTAAGATATACAATCTCTTAAGTCACGCCGATCAGCTGATATATTCCAATAATTCCGCAGCATTTACTTGTAAGTATGTCACGTGCGACTACAGTGCATGGTCTGCATGGTCAGCGTCGTGTGGTAAGGGCATGCGTCGTACACGCAAACTCGTCAAAGTCAACCAACACACAATTGAACAACAAGGTGGTTGCTCAGGACTGACAACGACTTGCGAACAGAGCAAGACTGAGACCAAGGACATGAACTGTAAGTAGAGCTACCAGGGGGGAGGGGGAGGGGCTACTTAATCATACAAACCAATGAAGGGGAGCAAGCTAATTTTAGAGACAAGAACTGTCATTTTGTTAAGATAATTTGTTTTTCTCTTCAAATTAAATTAAAATGGGGGGAGAGAACAACTGGACTTTCCTCAAAGACCAGGACGCACGATGCTGCATTTTCTGAAACATTGAGCGCAATATGGTGTTTTCCATTTAGTGGAACCAACCAGCCAGAACAGCCAGTTCTTAAATTGTACATGTCAATTCTTAGCTCTGGCTGGAATCAGTCCTAAGAAATCAGGCCGTTCTGGCTGGTTGGTTCCACTAGATGGAAAGCACCCTGAGTTTGTCCACCCCAACAGTGTTGTGCGCAACGTTACAGAACTCGATCGTAAACCTTAAACTGTTGCATACAACTGAGCCTCTTCTGCAGGCAACCTTCATAATCGGGCTTCCTATGCGAAAATTAGGAAAGAAAAAGACTGGGGACGAAACCCTCCCCAAATTCGTACCAGTCCTCTCTGAGCTCCCACAGGAAACCCAAAAGCAAGAGCTGCCTGCTGAGGAGGCTAGCGTACAACTATTGCAGGGGTAGACACACGGTGCAACACTGTGTTGCACGCGATGCAGAAAACACTGAAAGAAAAGTTGCACCTTTATAGTCTTGAATGGGTCCTGGATCTCCTTCTAGTTCTTTTAGTGTTAGAAAATTTCTCGTGATCTCGTGGTTCTTACGTGCAGAATTTTAACGAACTGTTAGGTCCGTGTCGTTACGTGTCGTGTTCGTGGGGAGCGTGGAGTGGTTGGTCTGCCTCATGTGGTTCCGTGACAAGACGTCGCGTTAGTAAAGCTACAAATCACGTGGTTAATAGACCATCATGCAATGGGCTTCAAACCACGTGTCCTGCACCGGAAACACAGCAGAAAACTTCAAACTGTAAGTATTCCAAAAATCAGTCTGTTCGCTCCTCAGTTGGGCTTCCTGTTTTGGATTTACATACCGACACTACGACTTATGGAATCTTTTCTTGAAGTATCGTAATATATTATATATATGGAAAGCCTTTTTAAGAAAGACTTAAATCTTCATTTGCTATGTGACCTTTATTTGTCACTAAACAGTAGCTTTCAAACGACATTTCCCCACTATATAGTCAATTGAAGAAACGTTGTCGGGTCTAAAAACATAGAGGCTGAGACCGAAATGGTGCATGGGATGTCAATGATTTATTCATTTAAGCTGCAACTGATAAAAAAATCGAAGCCAAACGGCCCCCCAACCCAGGTCCTGAACACGCTTTTGGCATTTTGAATCGAACGCAAAGCGTAAATGAATAAATCGGAATATTATTATTGACATCCCAAGCACCATGTCGGTCTCAGCTTCTATGTTCTGTTTTTCGACCCGACAACGTTTCTTCAATTGACTCTATACTTTAGGTCCATGTAAGGGCGTGTCGTGTTCTTGGAACGCGTGGAGCGAATGGACGGCAACTTGCGGTCGCGCTGTGAGACGACGAAGCATAAAATCCACGCCCATTGTTGTAAACCGCCCAGATTGTTCTGGAGTAACGCCGAAATGCACGCAGAATGACCAGGTCGAAAACCGCGAGACAAAATGCACTTGTAACTATGTCAAGTGTACGAAGAATCCATGGACGGACTGGTCTGCAACGTGCGGTAAAGCTACAAGAAAACGAACATGGAAGGTAAGAATGTAGATGGGAATGAATAGAACGAGATGAATGGGAGAACAAATGGGAAAGGGAGATTACTAAGAGGATGAGAAGCTATGTTGGAAATGGAAGTAAAATTCGATGGACCTAAATGTCAACACAATTTCCTTTCACAAATTTTAGACGACCAAAGTAACTGAACAACTTCTAAGCTGTGATGGCCTGCCAAAATCATGTCCATCTCAACCTGAAGTTGAAAACCGCGAGACAAAATGCACTTGTAACTATGTTAAGTGTACGAAGAATCCATGGACGGACTGGTCTGCAACGTGCGGTAAAGCTACAAGACAACGAACCTGGAAGGTGAGAATCTGAATGGAAATGAATGGAACGAGAATTTTGGAAGAATAAATGAGAAAGGGAGATGATTAACGAGATGAGAAGTTAGGTTGTAACATGAAGTAAAATTCGATGGACCAAAACTAAATAAAATGTTATCACAATTTCTTTTCACCAATTATAGACAACCAAGGTAACGGAACAGTTGCTGAGCTGCGATGGTCTGCCACAATCATGTCCATCTCAACCTGAAGTTGAAAACCGCGAGACAAAATGCACATGTAACTATGTTAAGTGTACGAAGAATCCATGGACGGACTGGTCTGCAACGTGCGGCAAAGCCACAAGAAAACGAACATGGAAAGTAAGAATCTGAGTGGGAATGAATGGAATGAGTTCAATGGGAGAACAAATGGGAAACGGAAATGATAGAGAGGTAGAGAGAATAAAATCAAAATCGAATTATAAAACAATTTTTGTGTACTACTTTTAGACAACCAAAGTAACTGAACAACTTCTAAGCTGCGATGGTCTACCACAATCATGTCCATCTCAACCTGAAGTTGAAAACCGCGAGACAAAATGCACATGTAACTATGTTAAATGTACGAAGAATCCATGGACGGACTGGTCTGCAACGTGCGGTAAAGCTACAAGACAACGAACATGGAAGGTGAGAATCTGAATGGAAATAAATGGAACGAGATGAATGGGAGAACAAATGGGAAAGGAAGATGACTAAGGAGATGAGCAATTAGGTTGTAACATGAAGGTAAAATTCGATGGACGAAAACTAAATAGCTATAGAATGTCAACATAATTTCTTTTTTCACCAATTTTAGACAACCAAAGTTACGGAACAACTTCTAAGCTGTGATGGTCTACCACAATCATGTCCATCTCAACCTGAAGTTGAAAACCGCCAGACAAAATGCACATGTAACTATGTTAAGTGTACGAAGAATCCATGGACGGACTGGTCTGCAACTTGCGGTAAAGCTACAAGAAAACGAACATGGAAGGTGAGAATCTGAATGAGAATGAATGGAATGAGTTGAATGGGAGGACAAATGGGAAAGCGAGATGAAAGAGAGGTAGAGGGAATAAAATCAAAATCGAATTGTAAAACAAACATTTTTCGTTAACGACTTTTAGACAACCAAAGTAACTGAAGAACGTCTAAGCTGTGATGGCCTGCCACAATCATGTCCATCTCAACCTGAAGTTGAAAACCGCGAGACAAAATGCACATGTAACTATGTCAAGTGTACGAAGAATCCATGGACGGACTGGTCTGCAACGTGCGGTAAAGCTACAAGACAACGAACCTGGAAGGTGAGAAAAGGGATTGGAATTAAATAAAAAAAGATGGGAAAAAGGGATTGGGAAAAAGAGACAAGAATTAGAATCGAGAAGCGGGGCCGGTTCATTTGACAGCAAAATTCCAAATAATATAACCTCAATACATTATCATTTTCAACAATTTTAGACTTCCAAAGTTACAGAACAGCTTCCAAGCTGTGATGGACTACAACAATCATGTCCAACTCAACCTGAAGTTGAAAACCGCGAGACAAAATGTACATGTAACTATGTCAAGTGTACACCTGGTGCTTGGGGTGAGTGGTCTAATGACTGTGGCCAGGTTAAGAGAAGAAGAAACATTACTCAGACAGATGAAGTTATACAACAAGTCTCCTGTGATGGACTTCTGCAGAAATGTCCCAAGGAATATGAAGAAGAGACAAAGAAACTACCAGATTGTGAGTTCTTTTCGTTATAGTTATTTCCCATTTAAAAACCTGCAGATTTCCAAGAGATACCAGCAATAAATAGTTCATCAGACGGACATACCAGGCATACAGGCAATCTGATATAAACGTTGATAGACTTTGGTTTACAAACAGTGAGATAGTCAGACAGAAAGACCCAAGGGAGGTAACAAGAGAAATATGAGCAGACATTTTGTGCTGGACAGACAGATAGATAGAGGAAAAGGCAGGCTGTCATGTGTACTGTTCTGATACAGAACCAAGGAGAACAAGTGGAGATTGAAATACAGACCAACCAAGACAGACAGACAGACAGACAGACAGACAGACAGACAGACAGACAGACAGACAGACAGACAGAAATAGAAAAGATAGAAAGACAAACAAATTATGAATAGATTATATTATCATACATGCAGTCAGGTTACACAAAAAGGAAAGCCATTACAACTTAATGACCCACTGTTCTTTGTAGGTGAAGAGTGTTTTACAGTCAACTGTTATTACAGTCCCTGGCAAGCCTGGTCAGCAACTTGTGGCAAAGCCATCCGTGTCAGATACCAGATTGCCGAAGAGAAGTTTGTGTATAGGAAGTCATGTGATAACCTTCCTGTAGAATGCACTGGAGTATTTAAAGATGTCCAACATAGGGATACACCCCCATGTAAGTAAGATAGTCCTGTAGCTCAAGGGGGTGATACACACAACATAGGGATACACCCTCCTGTAAGATAGTCCTGTAGCTCAAGGGGGGTACACACAACATAGGGATACACCCCCTGTAAGTAAGATAGTCCTGTAGCTCAAGGGGTGGGGTACACACAACATAGGGATACACCCCCATGTAAGAAAGAGAGTCCTGAAGCTCAAGGGGAGGGGGAGGGGGGGTTACACACACAATATAGGGAGGGACAGTGTACACCTACTCAATAAAACATTCCAAATTTTCTGTCAGTCCAAAGGATAACACATAGCAACAAACCTTCTTCACAACTTGAAATATTGATGATAAGCATTTTAATTTCAGGCCCAACAACACCTGCGCCAACTAAAAAACCCTAACTTCACCAGCAATGTTAATGATGACTGTGCAAGTAGTTATAAAGACCTCCTGGTATGGTGGTGGTAGTGGTATGGAGGGCAGAAATTAGAACTAGGATAATAAGATTAGGATTCTGGAAATGTGGGACGGGGACAATAAATACAGTTTAGCAGTTAAAAACAGTGTATCATTTTTCTGGCATACGTCAATAAAGTAAGGAATTCTGTGATAAGGAAATTTCCAAGAATCCTCATAGAGGACTGTTTATATATTAGGGTATTCTACTGCTCTAGATGGAGGGGGGGGGGGGGGGGGCATATATTGGAACATGTGGTAGGGAGTGACCCTGGAATCCTTCACTATATGCCCTGCCCTATGCCTAGCATTCTACAATACTCAATCAAATTGTGTCCTTTTTGGGATAGATTCCATCGCAGCCTGTTTTATTTTGATGCCCCTTGCAATTTTTTGTGTCCTAGCAACATTTTCTGTTTCCTAGCAACATTTTCTGTCTCCTAGCATCATTTTCTGTTTCCTAACAACATTTTCGGATTCCTAGCAACATTTTCGGATTCCTAGCAACATTTTCGGATTCCTAGCAACATTTTCGGATTCCTAGCAACATTTTCGAATTCCTAGCAACATTTTCGGATTCCTAGTAACATTTTCAGATTTCTAGCAACATTCTGTTTCCTAGCAACATTGTTTCCTAGCAACATTCTGATTCCTAGCAACATTTTCTGTTTCCTAGCAACATTCTCTATTTCCTAGAAACATTCTCTGTTACCTAGCAACTATTATCAAGAAATCCATATCAACAACACTGCACCAAATAAGGAAACCCCTTGTTTAATAAAAAGAAATAAGTTCAGAAACTACATTCCTGTAATTCTTTGTACAAATAATATTTAGAATTTTTAGACAATGTCTATTCAGTCGATTCAACCTAACGGCTATTCAATACATATTCACATGTTAAGACAAAATTCCACCAGTCAGACAGACAGCCAATGTACCTTCACCACTTTTCAGTGAGGAACTCTCACAGGTGAGAAATTCTCCAACCCTGAACTGATAGACTACTTTAGATTCTCCAGTTGTCAGCTGAGTATTTTACTCTTTAGATACTGCGACAGTAACACATTTGGTACATCAAAGGAATTTGGGCTACACTCTATCTCCATCAGTCGAGTTCCATTCCAGTTATGACCTTAGAAGAGTATAAAACATGTTTGTTAGCATACATCAATATAATGCTGATTTGGATCCATCCTCAAGGATGAAAAAGGATAAGCATATAAGCATTTATGCTTACCATATGGGTTAAGATTATTATACCGTGGGACCCCCCCTAGGTAGCAGGCCAAAATATTTTCACCTATTTCTTAGAGTTTGCACATTAAACTTTTGATTCCACATAATAATTATGAATCAAGGCCCTTTTTTAAATTTTGGGGTTTTCACTTCTCATATGGAATTGCTCATAAGCAATTATAGTTTCAGTCCTGTATTGTATGTAAAAGAAACAATAATATTGGCATGTTATTGTTCTATGTAGTTTGGTTAAGTTTATGGAAGCAAGGGTGGCCAAGCAGTTAAAAGTGCTGGTCTGTCGCCTCTGTGGTCCCAGGTTTGATTCCCGGTTGGGATATCACATGTGGATTAAGTTTGTTAGTTCATTCTCTCCATTGCTTCAAGGGTTTTTCTCCAGGTCCTCTGATTTCCTCCCTCAGTAAAATTAGAGTTGTATGCATAGAATATTAGAATGTAGTGGTAGTGTGTGAGAGAGTACAGTGTCCCCCAATTACTGTGCAAGTAGACATTGGACACTTAAATAGTTGTTTTTCCCTCAAAGTCTTCTCTAATTGAAAGCTTATTTCTACAAAGTCTCTTCCCTAATACTAACCCTAAACCTTAACCCAAGGTACACTTTACTTAAAGAAATTTATACCGTAAACTACAACACAAATATATCATCTCCATAATTTCAATCCATTCTATTTGCTCTAACAAAAATTTGGACGAGTTATTGCTGAGAAATTTGTTCAGCAACTTACTTTTACAGAGCAACTTGAGATACTGACATAGTGCATGGACCATCATTCTATCCAAACTAGAAAAGAGAAAAACATTTTATCAAAAATTGAAGACCTGTTTGATGATGGGTATCTACATTTTACCACCATCGAATGAGGCCAGAAAGGCCTCTAAAATCATCATGGCATCAATTGAGTCTAAGTACATCCTGTAAAATGCATAGAAAATAGGTATTTCAAAAGGAAGAGGAACACATTGTCTTTGATAGCAATAGAAGTCTCGTCACACTTATTTTCTGGCAACATGGCCTTTGTGGCCTTGTTCTCATGTACTAGGCCACCATTTTTGAAAGTCATCTAATATTACCAAAATTGGGCTACCAAAATTCCCAACAGAGGAACAGAGTTTCATCATTGATGTCTGAGCACTTTGTTGGCTTTACATTAGCCTATTACTCAATTTCCAGTTGAGACGTTTGTCTGGCAGGACACATACTGATATGCAAATGGTGGTAAGTGGTTTGAGAGTCAATGTTCTCACCTTGATGGTTGTTTAGACAGAATAACTGCATCTGGAGAATCTGCCAGACAGGATGTCAAATCTTTCTCAAGTAGTTCAAGACCACCCTGCAATATTATAGTAACAATACCACATCATAAATTATAGTATTAATATTCTATGCCAAAATAATGCCAAAGTCTTGGCAACTTTGAAAGTCTTTTTTGGTATTGCTACAGTTTTCAATATTTTGTTGACTTGGATGTTTGAAAAGGCTGTGGAAAATCTTTTTTTGAACAAGCTATTCAAACATGAGTTTGACGAATAGTGAAAATTGCAGCAAGAGCTTTAGGGACGAGAACCCTAATTTACCAAAGAAAAGCTTTTCTTCTGGAATGTTCCTCTGATTTTCTTGTCAATATTCAAGTATGATTTCTCTGCTGCGGCATACAATTCTAGTGAATACATAACATTATCAATAACAATTTATTATCTATGTTTTACAGCACTTTACATTATAATAATCATTGGTATATCACACTCTTTCTCATTGATCAAAAACCATTTATGTTTACAGTACAGATCCACTGATGACTTTGCAGAATAGTATGCACATTCTCATTGGTTGAAATAATATAGTGATAAATGATATAATTATATAAAACATTCTATTTTGCATGCACTGTATTCTAATGATTGCACAGAAATGTCACAAGGTGGTGAGAGCAGTCACTTTACTTTACTTCTGTCATATTGTGACATATTTTTTAATCTCACCACATTTTCACATCATCTGTGCATTTAACTAGTTAAACATCATCATCATCATCATCACCATCATCATCAACATCATGATCTAACACTACTCATACCAATGAGTTATCATCACCATAAACATATATTTTATTCTTACCATGATCAGTTTCTGGCCTGCTTTCTGCAGTTACACAATCAGAAGACACATTGTCCTCATGGGAGGTTTTGGGATTAAAGTAACTCAGTTGATCTTCTTCTGGCAGACTTGCAAAATCACTCCAAATCTTAACAAAACAAACACAGTGAGTAAAACATAGATTGAGGAAAATCTGTTTGTCAGACTGACTGTCTGAATAACTGTCTGACTGACTCACTGACTGACTGACTGACTAACTGACTGACTGACTGACTGACTGACTGAATAACTGTCTGACTGACTCACTGACTGACTGACTGACTGACTAACTGTCTGACTGATTGACTGAGTGACTGACTAAATAACTGTCTGACTGACTGACTGACTGACTGACTGACTGACTGACTGACTGGCTGAATAACTGTCTGACTGACTAAATCAAGCAAGAAAGCAAGCAAGAAGAAAGCTTAAAGCTTGATGGAGGAAGGAAGAAAAGGGAAGAAAGGAAGAAGGAAGGGAGGAAGGAGGGAGGGAGGGAAGGAAGGGAGGAAGGGAGAAAGTAAAGGAAGCAACGACATTTAAGGGAGGGAGGGGGAAGAGAGATACAGTAGTAAGGTATTTACCTTCATCTTTTCTGGATCTTCAAACAAAGAAGAGAAAATTGTCATTGTCTTGCTTACAATATCAGATAACTCTACTTCATTGATTTCTTCGTGGTCAACCAGACTCAGCAGAAAACAGGCTACGAAACAAAAAAAGTTAGTCAGATTTTCAAAGTGATCGCATGGAACCTGCCAAAAAGCTATCTTGGAGTATGGAATTATTGTAAACAAAGCTCAGTGAAAAAAATGTATTGCAGTCACAAGAGAATTACCCATTGGACCACCCATTGCAACATTTCCAAGAGGACCACAATGACCACTAGACAACCCTAATTATGAAATTGTGACCAGTAGGGTCTGTACTGTAAGGTAATTTCCCAATTTCACTCTATTACTTACTGTTCTCATATCGCCGTCCACTTCTGTTTCCTTTGGGTTTGTGGTTAGTTGTTTTGTAGAAGTACCTTGGACGTACTTTATGCTTACGCAGTGGGCTACGTCTTGCTGGCTGGGTGGGTTCAGCTTCACCTGCCTCATTATTGACTTCATCCTGTTCCCATCTATAACAAGCAGTATTGCACATTTCAGTTTTTAAAGTGCATTTCCCATAACTTCTGACGAGTGGGATCCAAAGTTCATTTGGAGGTTCCAAAGTTGAAGTTCACAATGAACTTTGATGGCAACTTCAAACTTACTTCCAGTGCAAATTCTGATTTTTTTCCCTTTAGAATAGAGTTTCTAGATTCAAGCTAATGATGGTAGATTCCATCTTGATGATCACATTGAATCTTCTTTAGGCAGAGCACTGCCTTGCTTTGTTATATGACTTATTCTCAATGCAAATCTCAATTTTAACAAATTTGCACATTTGTGCAGGAAGTAAGTTTGAAGTTCACCAACCAAGTTGGGTGTGAACTTCCGAAGACCAGTTGAACTTTGGAACTGCTGAACAAACTTTGGAACACGCTTGACGAAAGGAATTTCTGCACTGTAATAGAGTTTTAGCTAACTGGGCCAAAGACAACTGATGAATGACCAGTGGCATAAATAATTTAAATTGTCATTCTACAAGCACATTGTACTTTCCAAGCTTTACAAAAATGCGCGCTTTAACTAATTCAATCAGCAAAACACCTCGTATGTGTGAAGCACCCTAAAAGAGAGCTTGGGTTGTGAAATGTTTGGCTATTTTTGCAGTCAAAACACTGATCATGTAATATTTGATTATTTACAAACTCCCTAACAAGGAAATTAGCTTCTTATTGCCTTGGTTTTTCATTTCTTTCGCGCTACGTTGTCAAGCTTTTTATTCTAGTAAGTACTATTGTTTTATTACAAAATCACCGAATGTCTTCTACAATCAATATAAAATGTAAGCTTAAACATTTTGAATTAACAAATTGCACTAAAATCGTTCAATATTATAGCAAAAATCTCGTTACTAATGCGCCAAATTCATTGCATAACAAAATCATCTTATAATTCTAGTTCTAAGAATCAAAGAACATAGATTACATGAATGATACAGCCCAGATTTAACCATCTTTCGACCCGCCATAAAACCACAAATAAACATGGCTCGTTGCTTACGTGTAAGGTCGATCTTCGGTAATTCTCCTTCGGTGTTTTAAATGATCACTGATATCCAATACACCCATGTTGTAGCTATTCGTAGAGATAAACAACAGTTAACACAAGCCTTGATCTGTTAGTTGTGAAGCTGTAAATACAGCAGGAACTCAACACAGTACTCCAAAATGGCGGCGGCGATGTCAGGTCGTGATGCAATCGGTAGTACCACAGGAAGCCCAGAGTGTTGGTGCTTAGCTGTTGCATGCATCATCTGATCATCATCGAGGCATCAACCAGAAACATCGATCATTCCGAGAGGAGAGGTGATGATAATTTGTTGATAAGCTTTTCACGAGAATGATCCAAGAAAGAGGGTGGCTAACACGTATTTGAACTGCACTCCAGTTCCAGCTTTTTCTAAGAACTTTATGTTATGGCCAGTGATTTTCAAGTAAGTTTTCGAGTAAGTTTTAAACATTTTATATATGGGATTTATTATTATTTTAATCATTTTTAAGACAGGACTGAATTGAATTGTATGGGCTTTGGAAAAACCTTGGGGATTTTTTTTCAATTTTTTGGGGGTGGACCTGCCAATTCCCATATACAAACTGAAGCTAAGCAAGTTCACACTTCTCCACTCACAAGAGTGAAAGGGAGGGAAAGATGGAAGGATGAATGGAGGGAAGGAATGAAAGAAGGAAGAAGTGAGGGAGGGAAGGAAGGAGGGAAGAAACATGCAGACAAGAAGGGAGCCAAGGGAGAAGTATGGAAGGAAGGGAGGAAACAATTGCAATGAGGGAGAAAGGTCAGCCCTTTACAGAAGAATCAAAATCACAAGTATGAATACAATTCAACAATATTTTTATTTATTTTGATCTAATTTTCCCTAACAATACTTACGCTTAAACTGTTGTTAATTGGAGGATTTGTGTTCAAAAATAACTAAAAATTACTCAATCTATAAGTACAAAAAAAAGAATGATTACATAGTTATCATATTGATAATAGAAAATTATATCTTAAATCTCGAATAAAATCGTGGATGAATGACTGAGAAAACACAACAGCGGAGTGACTGCTTTGTCACTTAAATGTAAATAATATGAGTGGATCATTTTGTTTTAAGAATTTGAACATACTCTACTTTCACATTCCCCATAATGCCTCTGTTTTTTGGGGGGTAGTTATTGTAATGCTAATCAAATCAGTTGTTATTAAAATCAAATACATTTGAATTACAATAACTACCCCTCAAAAACAGAGGGCATTATGGGGAATGTGAAAGTAGAGAATAAAATTATATCTAAGTGCTCCATAAATGGGCTTGTGGCATGTCTTGCGTGACATTTTAAATTTTAATCCAACAAAAACAAAAATATAATACTTGAAAAGAACACACCAAAATTAGTAAAAGTTGACATTTTGAAGTAGTTTCGATGAATGGTGCCAAAGTTACCGGTGGCCGAAGTTGGTTCTTTTTCTATAGAAACGTTCGGCAGCTTAGCCACCAACGAATGTTTTTATACAAATAAAGCAGACTTTGGCTGCCCATAACTTTGGCGCTATTCATCGAAACTACTTCAAAATCTCAACGTTTACTAATTTTGGTGTGTTCTTTTCAAATATTATATTTTTGTTTTTGTTGGATTAAAATTTAAAATGTCATGCAAGACCTGCCAAAAGCCCATTGGTATACTATACAATGAATGAGTGCAGACAAATTGCTATTTGTGAATGGAATACTCACTCTTACAAACCTGAAACTTTCAACTTATAGAGTGTGTGCAAGGGATGAAATCTGGAATTTTTTTTGAAGTAAAGGAAAAGATCACTAGAATTAATAACTTTAGGGATCCTTAGATATTTTGTTAAACAATTATTCTGTTCATTGATAATTGGATTAAAGCCTGGGTCACACAAGTGGCAGATATATGACCACAATCAACAAGCTCATACGGCTGGTTTTCACTAGCGACATAAGCATAAGCAAGCAACATACGCAGACTCAGTAGTGTACTGCTCATTAGCGGTGCTTGTCTTTTCTCCACACCTCAGTGATAAATGCAGTACTGAGTCTGCGTATGTTGCTTATGCTTATGTTGCTAGTGAAAACTAGTCCATAGGTACCACATTATTGCATATATTTGGTTATGAGAAAGCACTGCTAATGAGCAGTACATTACTGAGTCTGTGTATGTTGCTTTTTGAAAGAGCTTATATTTGAAAGTGTGAACCATTCTTGAAGATTATAGCAGTCAGAAAACTTTATCAATCACAAAAATTAATACCGGTATATAATCCTTGATATTGACCGTTCTATAATCCTTAGTATTGACCCATGGTTCTATTGTTGTCATTCATTTTTGAGCAAGGTTTAGTTTTTTATTCCATTTTATCTCAATATTGCAAATGATTATTGCTCAAGCACAAAGTCATGTCATGCCCCTGCACAACGGAACTTTACTAATACAGATCATGAAGAAGTATAACCTTGTTCAAGTCTAACCCTGCATCATCTAGTGTGTTAGTTGGATGGATAGAGTGCAACTAATAATATAACCATGAAATAGCACTAACTAATCAGTACTAAATAGTGTTAATTAAACAATACAAAACAAAGGATTTCACGCTATTTAGTACAATTTTATAGTTAGCAATTTATTTCATGGTTATAATATTTACACTCTATAAGACTGTTGTTAAATTTTGGTGATAAAGAACTGTTGGACGTTGTTTTTAAGGGTGCTCAAACATAATGAAGCCAAAAATGCTGGGAGTTTAACATTGCTTGCTAAGTAAACATTATTTGCAGCATTTACATGGGTTTTAAGAAGCTTGTTGACTATAATAAATAGTAAAATCAAACGAGATACATTACTTTTGGATCTGCTGGCACAAAACAATCTGTGCTTATTGACTTGCAGATTAAGAGCAGAAAACTTGGCATGGTGAGCTGTGAGATGAATTAGAGTACATGTAGATTTCATATGACTGTGAAAATGGTATCACAGTCATGACAGGAATTTCGAATATTTTTATAGACATCATGGCACAGAAAGTCACGGCATAACATGGTCTGTTTCACAGTCATATGCAATCTGCTCTAATTACAGGGTTTTGCAGTGAATGAACCATGTTATGAGCAAGCTCTGCTGCTACCTTATCACAGTTCTTCAGTCATACAAAATCTGATAGAGCAGATTTCGTATGACTGTGAAAACGGCACTGCATAGTTATGGCACGACTATGGCAAGAATTTGGAATGTTTTTATAGACTACACGGCACTGACACGGCCACAGCATGGCATGGTCCATTTCTGACTCATATGAAAACTGCTCTATTCCTGGGTTGCATGTGACGTCACAGCAGCCATCTTGGATGAACTTCAACAAAAGATCTCTCATTAGCGTCTCTTGTTTGTTCATCCAACATGGCTACTGCTTCTTTGTCTTTTGATTCTCCAGAGACTGAACCCCAGCACTGAGTACAGTTCCACTCTATTTAGCAATTAATTCTTCTTGATATAGCACCAGCTTGGCTTGGGTTATATTGAATGGAAAAAGGCTGATGAGATAGATGTATCTTTACAGCAATCCTTGTTCACCTTGCAGGTAGGATTACATTTAGACATTTTTATTATTTGGTAGATTGTTTTACAGTCTGGGCTATTTCATGAAGCTGAAAAAAAGCAAAGTAAAAGACATGTCAGTTGAAGGGGTTGTGGGGTCAATGTTTAAACATTTTAACAATAAGACCATTAACTGCTATAAACTTAGAAAAAACTTCAAGTATGTCAAATAAATAGGACAAGCAAGACCTCGGGCCTTGTGGCATGTTAATCATGAACAATCTGCATCGTATACGGTAAGTGGTCGGTAACGTAACGGTAAGTGGTCGGTAAGTGGTCGATAAGTGGTCGGTAAGGTAACGATAAGTGGTCGATAAGTGGTCGATGTGGTCGGTAAGTGGTTGATAAGTGGTCGGCACAATAAGGTAACGGTAAGTGGTCGGTAAGATGACTGTAAGGTAACGGTAAAAATGTGAAATCAAATACACTTATTTCTAAGTTATAATTTAGAATACAGAATACAGTTTCAAAGTAACTCATACTTCTTCTTGTCCGCTCTGGAAAAGCGAAAAGCGTCTTTTGTAGTGTAAACAAACCGAACCCAGTCGAAATCAGTAACTCGACAAAAACACGATTTTGTTGTTGAATATACTGCCAAATTTGAAATAAAATATACGGAAGCTGATGTGGTCGGTAAGGTAACGGCAAGGTAACGGTAAGGTAATGGTAAGATGACGGCAAGGTAACGTAAGGTGACGGTAAGGTAACGGTAAGGCAACGGTAAGTGGTCGACGAACCGAGTTACCGACCACTTACCGTACGGTGCAGATTGTTCACGATTACCTTGTGGCACATACGAGGGGCATCATCATGGTAGATTTGGGGGCATCATGACCAACATTCATCATCATAATCATCATCACCACAGACCATGAGTCATTGCCACATCATTAACTCCAGATCTTATACACCACAATAGCTACATGTAAGTCACCACCACCACTGTCACCATCATCATCATCATCTTCATAAGACAATACTACATTGAATGCACTAAACATTTATAAACAAATCCAAAATTGATATTCCAAGAATCTTACTTATTCAAATCAAACATTCCTACTTTGTATTCCCAATTTTATCCCTAAGGGTGGATCCAGGGGGAGGGTTTGGGAGGTTGCAGCCCCCACTATGAAAGTGAGAAAATGACTAGAATTAGGCTCTATTTTTGCTTTCACTGCCATCATACAAACCCCCCCCCCCCCCATTTGGGATGGTGCATAAATAATCCTAGATCCACCCCTGAACCCAGTACCTTTCATTTATCATTTCATTCCAATTTCCCATTCACTTCCAACATTTTTTCCCAGTTCAACTACAACCCCTAGTAGTACCTGTAAAGGGGTCCTCTGAGCCAAAAGGATCACCTCCAAAGGGGTCTTTACTTGAGGTTTTCTTTTGAATGGTAGGAGTTTTGTTAGAGTCATTGTTTGATGGTTTAAATGGGTCTGATCCAAAGAAATTATCACTGGATGTCTGAAGAAACAAATATTGTAAATTAAAATGTTATTATAGCCCAAACACAGTTGGTCACTCATGGGACACCTCTTTCTGTCTGCTTCACAGAGATGTCCACTAGAAGTATCCACAAGTGTCCACTTCAGTGTCCAGATACCACACAGGTGTCTGCCTTTGAGAAACGTCTGTCTTTCAGAGTGTCCACTTTCAGAGGAGTTCATAATACTTTCGTCTCACATAGAGGCTTTGCACCATCACGTGATGGCAGCCATGACAGGAGGCACAACAATAGAGTCTTTTCCCCCTGGGGAACTGAACTCTTTCTCATGTAAACTAGATTAGTCCAGACTCTATTGTTCCTGCCTCCTGTCATGGCTGCCATCACGTGATGGTGCAAAGCCTCTATTAGAGCTCTTTGTGGGGAAACATTCTTCTAACCAAGAGATTTATTCCCAAATTCTCAACTCTCCTGTAATCTACTGTAAACGGTTGTAAACCCTTTGGGGTGTACCATTGATGGAGGGAGGGAGGGAGGGTGGGGTAGAGGGCACAACCTGTGCCCCAGAGAGAAACTACCATATAAGAAATAGTGACTAATCAATTGCTTACCTTAGATGGTGGGAAAGCACTTTGGAAAGGATCACCAAATGGATCAGACTTTGATGAACCATTAGTTGTTGGTACATCAGCTTTGAAAGGATCATTTTTGAACAAGTCTTCATCTCCCTGTAAATTAAGAATTATAGCAATATTACATTAGGTGCAAGAACACCTCATTGGGGTACACCCCATCGTTGATAAGGGTTGTTTTGTGCAAATTTTAAAAAGGTGAAGACCCTAGTGACTAGAGTCAGTTCTGTACCATATTGTAGCATTTCAGTGTTGTTTTTTTAACTTAAAAGTTATGGCTTCAGTTGCTCAAAGAGTTAGAATGACAAGGTGTCTTACTGACAGGTGTCCACCATACGGAGGTGGGTGTCTCCTTCAAAGAGGTGTCCACCTTTCATTAAGTGTCTCCATTAGAGGTTGTCCACCTTATGTAGGTGTTCACCTTAAAGTGGTGTCCAGCTTTCAAGGGTGTCTGCCTTACAGTGATGTCCACTTTACAGAAGTGTCTCAATTAGCGGGTGTCCACATAAGGGGTGTCCATTTTGGTGAGTTTTTGTAAAATCAGACTAAATGGTAAGAATTACACATTGAAAATACCCAAAGTATAAAGTCCTACCGCAAAAGGATCAGAAGCAGTAAATGGGTCAGCAAAAGATACACTTTTGTAATGAAAGGGATCTGACTTGAATGGATCCTCTGAATGGAATGGATCACTAGAATCTAAAACAGAAGAAAAACCTTATTTATTATAAAATAATTTTTTTGTTAATTGTTACCCTGGATTAGCTCTAATGGGGGCTTTTACAAACTCAGGCCAGAAAAGATCTACAATAATAGAGATGTAACAATCATAATTATTATCTATGAAAACTATAAAACTGCATACTGTTGAATATTATTGCAGATCTGGTCATCTTCGTCATCGTACAAGAATCCAAAAATTGGATTTTGCCTACCAGATGATTACCTTCCCTGGGTTAACTCTTTCATGGCTTTTGTATTTCTGTATACTCACACAAACTCATCCCAAAAACTACTTTCCTTTTTTACATTACCTGTTTCTGTTGAACTGAAGAAATTTTCTTTACTCTTAAAAGGATCTCCATCCTACAAACACAGAAAAAATTATTAAACTATGTCACAAAGGGAAGTCGTGTTTTCACAAGTGATAGAAAATAAGGAAGCAACATACACTGTCAGACTCAGTAATGCACTTTCATTGCCTTTTTTTATTAACACTAAACCTGTATAATTATGGGGTAATAGTGAACAATCTACACTGTACTGTAAGTGGTCAGTAAGATAATGGTAAGTGGTTGATAAGTGGTTGATAAGTGGTCAGTAAGGTAACAAGATGTGGTCTGTAAGGTAATGGTAGGGTGACGGTAAGATAATGATAAGGTGACAGTGAGGTAAGGTAAGACATTTATTAGTGGTTGACAAACTGAGTTACCGACCACTTACTGTACAGTGCAAATTGTTCACTACTACCTTATTATGGTGCTTCCACTTTTGCTTCCTTTGTTCATAAAAACCAGGCCAGCTTTCATGGAAGTCAAATGACAGAGGGCCAAATTTCAAAATGACAGTAAGGAAATATGTTCTTTATAATAGTCAGAGTACTGTTAAAGACCTTTTTGTCTTAGTTTGTATCTTCATACAGATTTCCATAAATTGCAGCATGCATATCATGATGTCCAACATTACATACCTTAAAATCATCACCAGTTTCTTTTTCCTAAAAAAAAAAATAAATAACAGGAAAATAAATATCTTATTCTAGAATGAATTAGTTCTAAGACATCTCTTTCTCTAGCTATCTGCCCTAGGTAGGTGTTAACTTAACAATGAATTCACAACAGAAAATCAGTTTAGATCAACTAAGGTGGGACCTGTCTTAGAGAGGTAGAGCCAATTTCGTATGACTGGGAAATGGCACGGTCACCGCACGGTACGGTTATAGCAAGAATTTTGAATGTTTTTAAAGTAACTATGGTACTGATACAGTCATGGTACGGCGCAGTAAGTTTCCCACTCATACGAAAATCACTCTATCTTATCTGTGAGAGTTTTCCACTGCTGTCTTAATTATTCAAAGCTGTGCTATCTTCTTCATGTACATTTGTACTTACTTTGAAATCATCATCTACAGTTTCATCAACTCGACCAGAACCAACACTAAAACCACTGAGACTACTGACAGGGCTACTACCAGCCTGTAGACACAGAAAACTTGTTATTACATTGTAATAACAGACAATATTAATTAAGTCAAATTCTAAGTTCTCCTAGGGCTCCTTGAGTTCTTACAATACTCGGTTTTATGGGTATTTAAAGCTAATTAAAGCTACATGTGTAGATGGAATGGAAAGAATTCAAAACAAGTGTGAAGTGACTTGGAATATTGAACTCAGGACCTCTTGCTCATAAGACTGTGCTAACCACCTTAGCTACATGATACAGTAAAAACTTTCTTGATTTTTCTGGTTATGAGAATTTTGAATAACAGACAGAATTTAACCTTTGTGTTCCTTCTAGCTGTAGCAGCCAAAATAATGTCTTGATCAGGCCACTGGCACAGACTCCTTCATCACTGTATTTTTTCTTACTGCAGATTTCGTATGAGTGTGAAAATGGCACCACACATCATGGCAAGGTTATAGCAGGAATTTGTCAAGTTTTTATAAACATTACGACTCACTGACACAGCCACGGCACAGCATAGTCTGTTTCACACTCCGTCATATGAAATCTGTCCTTAGCCTTACCGTTGCTCTGACACTCATCGCATCTGTCTCAGATGGAGTAGGTGTCATGTCGAAAGCATCAGATAAATGTGAGAAATCATTGACCAGTGAGTTAGTGGATGATGTCTGTACTGTGGTAGTGCTGTTGTTCATTAGAGAGTTGTAGTGCGCTATCTGGGACTGTAGACTGGTGTTGGTTTCTTTGAGGGTACTAAGCTTAGAACGAGCCTATGAAGAAGGGAAAGATGGATTAACACCAAGTTAGAATCATTGCCACATTCTTCATTATAAAAATGAGCAGTTTCATTAACATCATTTATTTAACAGTCACTAAGGTAAAAAGATAGGTAAAGAATCCTTATTTGACGTCAGTAGCTCATAATAGTCACAAATTGACTAATAAACTTGAGGCTGATGGTGCACTCATTTTATCCCCCCCCCCCCCCCCTCTCCTCTCTCTCCATCTGTGAGTGCTCCATTTGTGGGTATTTAAAGCTACATGTAATTAAAGCTACATGGAAAGGAAAGATCAATATACACATCCTTCAACCAATAGAAATACCTTTGTTATTTCAGTTTGTACAGATCTACATTGTTTCTGGACAGTTTCTAAGTATTCTTTACTTGATTGTATCTGAGAGAGATGGTGAAATCCTTCGTTAATTAAAACAGAACTACAATGAGCTTTTATCATGTAATTCCAAAAGTTACAGTACAGAAATGTATCTGAGAGAGATGGTGAAATCCTTCGTTAATTAAAACAGAACTACAATGAGCTTTTATCATGTAATTCCAAAAGTTACAGTACAGAAATGTAATTACCATAGCTGGAAAGAGCATGTCAAAATTAGTAAAACTGTGAAGTTTGAATGAAGCACCTTTCAAACTCAGGAAGATGTGAATTTTCCGCAATCAAAATTTTGTATGAAAACATTCGCTGGTAAGCAGGAAATGCCTACCAGCAAAGGTTTGCTTACAAATTCACACTTTTCAAAAATTCATATTTTCGCGAGGTTTGCATTTAATTCCTTTAAACTTCACTGTCTTGCTAATTTTAACATGCTTTTTCCAGCTATAGTAATTCCTTTTCTGTTTTACGAATTTAAAAATACCTGATAAAAACTCATTATCACAGCTCATTATATAACAGAAACAGTTTCACTAGATATGCAGTCTCCAAATTTGAAGTTAAGTTACAGTACAATACTGTTGCCAATCATGCGCCCAAAAAGAATGTGCCCCTTATTACTTGTGATATTTGTCCAAAGAAAGTAGTTTGTGATTGAGAAAAAAGTAGTTGGCAAAGCTGAGCTGGTTAAGTCACTAAAGAGAATACTACGAAAATGTTTTCTCACTCCCTACCTCCTGGTCAAGTTTGCTTTCTTCTTCTCTTAATTTTTTTAATTCGGCCTTTGCTTCTCCTAATTCCTCCTCTTGAACCTAGTACGAGCAACACAATCGTTATTGATGACTCAGATAGAAATGATGATGGCAATGACAATGATGATTATAAAATATTTGAGATATAACATGCGTGCTGATTGGCTGGCTATTATGTTTATATCAGAGGACAGAGACATGGCTTGCACAAAAATGTCAAACATATTTTATAAAAGCAATATAAAATGATGTCTCTGTACTGTGATATAAACACTCTGGAAGATATAGAGCACTTGAAAAGCAAGAGAAACACTCAGCTATGCCTCGTGTTCCTAAGCTTGCTTTTCTCTTGCTATACATCTTCCATCATGTTTATATCACAGTACAGAGACATGCAAGTTTTATATTGTTTAATTAAAGCATACACCAAGACCATGATATTCATCAATCTATCTAAGCAACATAAAATGCACATGCATATCTCTGTACTGCATGTTAGGAGAGCCTAGAAAAGTAAGCTTGTTTCTCTTACTTTTCAGTGATTCTAGCTATCTCCCATCATGTTTTATCACCAAAAATTGATGTGCACTACTTTTATATTCTTTTATAGAATATTTTCAATGCTAACCCATGTCTCTGTCATCTGATATAATTACAGTAGCTAGCAAAAAAACATATTGTACATGTATTTATTTATAATATTCTAATTAACTCTCATTTTTGATTAATTTAATAATCAAAGATATGATATAACAAAACCATTCATATCTGAAACCACTTACCAGGGTTGATTTTTGTTTATTTTGTATTTGTGTCTGCAAATCTGATATCTACATGTAACACAAAGAAAGGATTCAATAATTATTATTATTTTAATAGAAACAGGCAAGAGAATAAAGTTCTAGAGAAAATTTAACTTACAACTTTTGTTTGTTCTTGACACTTTTGTTTGATATCAGCAAGCATTTCATCATATTTTGCTTTCTGTCAATTATAAAGAAATGATTAAAATCTGAGAAATGAATAAATGAACAGGAAAGTGCATGGATAGATAGTTAAGGAGAAGGGCAAACCTACTTGTAATAATTATTGAAGATTTCAAAGCGAAATTAACAGTTTAAGTGATTTTTTTATGATACTTTTCAGTGGTATAAAATGGTATAATTGATTTTCCTATGCTGTAAAAATTTATCTCAGGACATCCATCAAAAAGCCACTTATTAAGTCATTTTCACAGGAACCCTTTGATTGCAAATCACAAATGACTCAAAAGAAAATATAAATTATCAAAACAAGAAGAAGGAAGAAAAGAAAGATGGCATACTACTAGATTACCTCTTTATCTAATTCATCTAATTGTATTTGTGACTCCTCCTTTTGCCGTTGCAATTCTTGTACACTAAGTTTTTTCTTTTCTAGATCAGCTTGTAAATTCTAAAACAAACATAATTTAATTTTACACAGTCTACTTCATTTTTGATTTCAATATTTCATTTTATTTCACTTTTTACAAAGATGTGGTTGAAACTACATATATATCCTTCTATTATAGTCTCTTGCAACATACCCTGTAACTAAGGCAACTGCTGGAAAGATAGAGAAAATGAACAGTGTATACACATGATACTCAAATACATCAATAACACAGATACCCACCTGAATTTCATTATTTCTTTGTCTGATTAATTCTTCTGTATCATTGATTTCATGTTGTAATGTCATTTTTTCTCTAAAAGAAATTATTTTCTTCACATTAAATAATTTTGAAACAATAATTTTGAATAATTTATCTTAATTTTTTCAATAATTTTGAAACATTAATTCTATGACAAATTAGCCTGGTGTAGAACCATATAGATAACAGCATATATAGAGCTTACCTTCCAAGTTCTTCTATATCTTTAGTTATTTTATCAAGTTCTTTAATTGCTGTGAAATCACCAAGTGATGATGCCATGCTTAAACTTGTACTGTCCTTCAAACAACACAAAGTTATTCAAATCAGTCACAAATCATAAATCAGGTTTTTTTAGAGGGTCAACCACATTGTACTTAGTCAGTCTGTAAGTCAGTTTGGCTGTCAGTCAGTCAGTCAAATCAATCACTGTCTAGTCAGTCTGGGAGTTGGTCAGCTTATCAGTAATTTTAACTAATTACTCAGAAACTGTGAGTTTGTAAGGTATAATTTGTAAGCAATGTAACTATGTTTCGATGTAGTACAACAGTAAGTCCTTCTAATCTCATTCACATTGACTACTGTATTTCTTTGATTACCTTGTCATCCGATGAACTAGGAGTGACACTACCTCTCATGGATGGTGGAATCATGTCAGGCGTCAGCGCTTGTGGTACGTCTACACCTTTAACCTTTTGTTGTACTAAGTACATGGCGAGGATGAATTGTTCTTTATTGAGGGTACCACTATTGTTTATATCACACAAGCCCCTAATCAGTGATATACAGTATTAGTAAAGAGGATTTATCAATAAATATTTTACAGTTTAGTTAATGTGTTACCAAATATGTGCCAAGACTGGTTGTGGAAGACCAGATTGCATGAAAACATCTTTAACTTGCTCTCCTAAATAAAAAAAAGAATTAAAATTTTAATGGTATTGCTTACAATTGTAATTCAAATTATAAAGCTACACTTTCCATTGCAATGGCTTCCAGCATTGCAGTGGTATTTCAGGATTAGTCAGAACATTGCAATGGCTTCCCAGGGTTGATCACAACAGTGTAATGGATTCCCAGAGTTGATCACAACATTGCAATGGCTTTCCAGGGTTGATCACAATATTGCAATGGCTTTCCAGGGTTGATCACAACATTGCAATGGCTTCCAACATTGCAATGGTATCTCAGGGTTAGTCACAACAGTGTAATGGCATCCCAGATTTGATCACATTAGGCCAAGTTCAGATGTTGAACTTTTTCCGTGTCGAATCTAATAGTTGCATTTTGTAAATGAGAAGTGCGGCATCTGAACCTATTGTATTTGACAGATTTGATTAAGTATTAAATTGAACAATTCATTTTAAATCAAATTTGTCAAATTCAGTTGGTTCAGAAGCCGCACTTCTCATCTACAAAATGCAACTATAAGATTCGACAAGCAAAAGTTTGACGTCTGAACTTGGCCTTACAATTGCTTCTTATAGTTGATCACAACACATTGCAATGGCTTCCCAGAATTGACAACATCACAGTGGCTTCTCAGGGTTGATCACAACATTGTATTGGCTAAATTATCACTGTGCTGATCACAGCACATTGTAATGGCTTGCTAGTGTTGATCACCACAGTGAAATCATTTCCCAGGATTGATAACAACATTGCAATGGCTTCCCACTCAAGGTTGATCACAACATTGCAATGGCTTCCCAGGGTTGATCACAACATTGCAATGGCTTCCAGCATCGCAATGGTGTCTCAGGGTTAGTCATAATAGAGTAATGGTTTTCCAGGATTGATCACAACATTGCAATGGCATCCAATATTTGATCACAACATTAGAATTGCTTCTTATGGTTGATCACATCACATTGCAATGGCTTCCCAGAATAGACAACATCACAGTGGCTTCTCAGGGTTGATCACATGTAAGAATAATAATAAGAAGAACCTTACCAGAAACCAGACCATCACCATCTTTATCCACAGTTTTAAAAATCCCCTCAAACTTTACTCTGTCTGCTTGTGTTACAACCCAAGTGTCTTTGCTTACCTAGTAACAGTGAAAATTTAGACAATTTGATTTATTATTCATGCACTTACAAGTACATCTAGAGTACCCAGGATTTTGTGACTTTATAATCCTTATCAACTAAATTACTCCAGGCTTATTAGAATTGTTACTGGTTGTCTACTACACTGTGATCGAGCAGTTTTCATATTAGTGAGAAGCTTATCATGCATCAGTATCATATTATAAAAACAAATCCAAATTTGCTAGAGTCTGCTGAGCTTCTTGACAAAAGGTGCATTTATGCAGGGTTAGCCTCCTTTTCAAGAAGGACCCATGGGATTAAAATCTAGAGAAAAACCTAAAAAAAAACCTTGAGACAAGGGAGAGAATAGACTAACAGGCTTAACTAACATGAAGTACCCCATCCAAGAATTGAACCAGGGACCAAGGAGATGAGAGGTGAGAGGTGAGAGGTCTAACCACTTGCTCCCTTGCTCCCCAAATACAGCTAATGCTCCTAAGACAGTTAATGTTCTTTACTTACTGATGAGACAGGGGAGATTCCAGAGAGTGGCACATTTTTCAGTGACGGAGACTGTGGTGCCGATGAAGGGTTTTTAAGAGTTCTTTTTGATGGTGGTACAAGTCTTGCTGGAATTGTTGCAGGTACCATCTCTCCTTCTAATGCTCGATAAACTAGGTGCATTGCCTATAAGAATTAGGTTGCATCATTTAACTGTTTGGGAAATAGTCTCCTACACAGTCTCAGTTTGTATGTCACACAAGGCTTAAACCTTGCGTGACACACAAACTACCTTGCGTGACACCCAAACTGCAGCTGCATAGGAGACAACATGTATTTAGGAAAGGGTATCATTAATGGTTACCTACAGTGTAGTGTTTAAAGCCAGTGACACACTAGGTAATCTTACAATCTTGTTGGAGTGAATTTTGATTGTCACTGATCACCAGTGTATTTGATTGCCAATAATTATCTGACATGTCAGATATTGGCAAATTTGATCACTGGTCTCGTCTATCAAGATTACTCTGGAAATTCACTGTCGAATCAGCAGACACACAATGATGATTTTCTGGCAGTGATCAAAATTTGCTCCAACAAACGTATAACATTGCCTAGTGTACTATATATAATGGCATATTTCAAACATATTGCAAGCTCATCATCAGAGAAGTCACTTCTGATATTTGGGTTCGAGTCAGAGCATGTGACTTTTTTATCATACATTTGTTCTAATTTCCATCTTAGGCATATCAGAAGTCCACTTCTCTGATGATGAGCAAAAACATTGCCTAGTGTGTCATCGGCTTAAGTGGTTGTAAATGTGAGGTAGTCCTCTATGAGAGGCTTCAACTAGAGTGATTTAAATATTGGGAACTCAATTTTGGTATGATGGAAAACTGGTAGGAGAGGTGATTATGTACAAGGGGTGGTTTGTACGGGGAGGAATCACTTGAATCAATTGGATCATCACTCACAAAAGATTTCAGGAGAGGATACAAACACAGGGGTTGTTGTTGTTCAAATATCAAATATATAGTTGTCCTTGGCAGCTATGGTGGCAAATAGCATCTTAAAGTATTTGCTACTTACTACAGCAAATTCATCACTATCTAACATGCCATCCCTGTCAATGTCTGAAAGATCCCAAACACGACCCAACACATCAATTGGAAGCTTAGAATTCAAGAGAACCTGGAAGAAAATAAAGAATTTGATGACAACCGTGTTGATGACAATGAATATAGAGGTACCAATGGTAGAGATGGTAATGATAAGAAAATGATAATAAAACAAAAAGTTTTAGTTCAAAGATAACAGAGTCTTTTCATGGGAACAATAAAATGTCTTGAACATGTTCTTTTTCATGACTGTAATGAAGGTTGCAATTCTCAATGGAACCTCAGTTGAAGCTTTCTTACATTTTGTGTACATTTTGTACTTGAAAACTGAGTGGGAGGGATGGATGGGAAAATATTTGGCTTAACATCAGGGCTGTACATACTGAGCAAAACAAGGTCTGTAGAGATTTAATGAGAGCCAAATATTTTGAATTCCCTATTGCTCCTCCCACTCAGTCAATAAGCATTTTATCATACCGATGACTCTTTTTTATTTTATTTATTTATATTTTGGACATGTGTGCTGGTCTGTACATTGTATATGCGTTTACTGGACAACCTTTGAAAATCCATACATCCCCTGTCATGCGAGACAAAGGATTTTAAAGAGCACATGGGAGGAGTTGGGGGGGGGGGAGGGAGTCAAATATGGGTCATATGGAAATAAAAAGAATCTTGGCTACTGCTTACACATAAAAATATACATGTCCAGACTATTTCTCTTTTCACTGCATAAATTCTAAAATGATAATGTTGAGGAGGAGGAAGGAGGAGGAGGATATCAATGATGACAGCTGTGGTCCTGAATCTATAGTTCTACAAGTTCTACATGTATTAGCCTGTGAACAATCTCTGGGAGAGAAGGGGGGGAGAGAGAGGCTGGGGGGAGGGGTTCCCTACCCAGCCCCTTCCCTTCCTCCTTCCCCTCCTCTCCCCTCCCACCCAAGAGCCTGTTCACAGTCTATACATAGATGTACTTGTGCTTCTTATGTTTAATGTATTTTGTTAGAAAGATTTGACCAACTTACAGGTTTAACTTTATCTCCTGGTAAAAATCCATTGATAGGTTTGAGATTCTATTGATAAGAAAACAGCAACAACAAGAAAACATTATTTTTATTTTTCGTGAAATCAAAATATTTCTTATTCCTGGCTAAATGGCAGCTTCACACTGAAATCTGGGTTGAAACAGATGAAAATAAAGATCTGAGGACCTACAGGTTATTGTGTAAGGCAGTATTTTAGGATGAGGCTGGGAAAATTATTATATATGGATGGTTAGAAAAATGCATGGTTAGAAAAATGCACGAACAGGTGATACAGAAAGGGGATGTGAATGAATGAACCAACATGAACAAACAAATAAATGAATGAATGAATGAATGAGTAAATGAATGAGTGAATGAATGATTGAATGAATGAATGGATGAGTGAATTGATGAATGAATGAATGAATGAATGAATGAATGAATGAATGAATGAATGAATGAACGAATGAACGAACGAACGAACAACAAATGATTGGAAAATTAAAGAGTGAGTAAGTAAATAGATGGATGAAAGAAGGTAAAATACCTCAAATATTCCATCATATTTAAGTTTTTCTGAAGGCTTTACAGTCCAAACATTGCTCTCCATGGAGGCCTGAACAATTGGAGATGTTATGTCTCCCTGAAATAAAGAACAGATGATCATAAAGAACAAATATTATCATTTTGAGACATTTATCATTTAAATGTTATCCCAGGTAAAAATGAACCTGTGGTAACACTCTCCTTTATGCACACAATTCTTATATCCTTGTAACATAATAATTATACAATACAATACTGATATGAGTGTCCCAAACAACAAAGATAAACAAAACTACTACTGTCAGACAGATAATCTTACCAAGTTTGGAGCAGGAACTAGAAGGGACAGATTTGACAGTGAAACTTCTTTGCCATTTTGAGCTAATGCAATCAACCGTAATGCAAGAAAGAAGCGCTGGAGAAATAAATTATAACAAAGATTAAAATTATGGCTGAATTTCATTATCAATAATGAATTTTCAAAGATCGACAAGTGTTTCATTTTTGACAGAGATATCAGAGTTATCATTTTGTAGGGAGAATTACAACTTTATTGGTCAAGTGGGTGAAAATTGATTTCACTAAATTCAAATATATAGGGCTAAATGTAATTTAGGCAAGGTTAAAACTCAAGACATTGCTGGCCAGCAGTATTCCCCATTTCAATGGTGGTGGGGGCTCCCAGGGTATGTTCAGGGGCCATATATACTTATACCAAGTCTATCTTGGCCTTCTTTGCTGATTGTTGTGGATCAAGCTGTTTTGAGCTTCTTGTTGTGATTGCTGATTGTTGCAGATCATTATTTTTGTCTTTGCCCTTCCAAGTCCCAACCTTGACCTGGAGAGGGCTACCAGGTGGGTACAAGGTGCTGGACTGTGGCAGAGTTGCCATGGTGACCTACTTAAGGGACCTGGATAGGATATCTGTTTCTGCACCCAACCCCAAGCTCATTAGTCCTTGGGACAGGTCCCCTTAAGTCTATACTGAGTTTTAAGTATAATCTAAAACCCAATTTACATAGCAACCTTTTAATGGCAGACACCCCTAATTCTTGGCATGCAGACAAATTATTTTGGGCAGGCACCCCTATCAAACCAATAGATTTTCTGTTCACGTAATGATAATTAGTGTGCCGTGTTCAAAGTATTGCACCTGTGTGTCCAGAATTAGGGTTGCTGTGCCACAAAAAGGTTGATGTGTAACTCAAGCTTAAGTCTTACGTGTTTATCAAGGAATCCTGTTCCTGATTGATCACAAAGTTCCCAGATCTAGGAATAAAAGTTAAAATAATTATGTTGGGTCCTAAATATAGTTACTGCTGACACGAAGTAGAACAACCTAGACTTTCATATTGATGTTTGTACATTGCATTAGATATATAGATGACAATTCTGATGATTATTTAGATGATTATTCTGTATCTAGATTCAACAACCACTTAAATAAACTACAACAACAACAACAACAACAACTTTATTTTTACCTTACACAGTTACATCAATAAATTACAATAAAATATTAAACATAAAAGAGAGGTAATTGCTGCTTGAAATAACTGTTGAGTTAATCGAGTCAAGCAGCAACTAGGAGAGGTTAATGAATTAAGGCGATTGTTGTTTTATGGGTAGAATTACATAAATTTCAAGTACAGAAGGAAAAGAATTATTTAAACTATTCTTAAACCAAAATTATTTTCAAAGTCAATTTTTAAGAGCTTTTTGTAACCGAGGACAATCAATTATTGTTCAAGATTGTAAAATATGCACTTTTTAAGAGGCAACGATGATGATTAATATCCATCTAATACACAATACAGACTACAATACAGTATTTACTCCTTTTAGCACCATCCCCGATTAAGCAACGCCCTTGATTAAATGCCCCACCTAAGGGCAAAATGATGAATTAAGTGCCGCCCACGAATAAGCGCTGCATTAATTTGTCCACACAGTGCAGCGCTTATTCAAAAGACTTCCACTAGACTGTCATCTTGAATAAGGAAAACCAAGTACGGTATAACTCAACATTGAAATTGTGTAAAAAATAGAGGTTTTGTACATTTGAAGCACATTTAAGGTGTTGTTCACATTTTTAGTGTTCGATTTAGTGCCGCCCTCGAATAAGTGCTGCATCAGAAACCCAAAAAATTAAATAAGTACTGTGGTGCTAAATTGTCTGAGTAAATACGGTAATCAAGTCTACAGTAGGTAGTGGCACTTTATCTAATAACTAAATCCATTCAATGCTATGTTTTTTTCTATTTACCACTGATATAGTTTACCAGCTAAATAATATTTTGTAGTTTCACAAATACATTGTGAAAAACTCTATTAGTTTATCCAAACAGTGCCCAAATTCACTTCTTCGGGGAATAAGAAACTTGGTTGAAAGTGAGGTACCCATATATTAATAAATCTACTCAAGCATAAGGAAAGGGTTCACAAAGACAATACCAGATGCCATGAATTGTTTGTAAGACCACGGTTGAGTAACTAGTATATTTCCCCAATGTTTTCACATTTCAACCCCTTTGAAAATAAGATTCTTTGAAGTAATAATGTCAGAATTCTCTTTTGTGAAGCAAATGAAAGTATTTTAAACCCAAAACATACTACTAAAAGCTAAAAAAACAAAAAAACAAAAGAGGATTATGTACAGGGTATTATTATAACAAGATGGTGTATAATTAGTAATATAACTAGAATAAAGTACCTTATGTAGAATTCCTTCTTTAAGACTTGATCTTTTCAGAAAGGCTGCAGCATCGACAGCAGCAATAGTATTGTTCAATTTAGTATCAGCCTATCAGAAATATTTTTTTAAAATATCAATTTAAAGATTAATTATATTTACTTATTGACGAAACAATCCTTAAAATAATAAAGAAATTACCGTCATCAATTTAGAAAATTGAACACAGTGAACAGTACAATCATCTACTTTCAACAGAATTTTGCGATTTCTGTTAAGTTGTTTTTTTCTTAATGAAATGCAAATTTTGACAGATTAATTTTTTTGTGATTTTGATTCTCCTTTTCATCTGTGAATCAATCTGTTTATTTTAGAAAGAAAAGTATAGTTCTTTCCTATTGTCAATCCATTGTTCATTAAAATCCCTGCATAACGATATACGAGAGTTTTATGAAGTGTTTTTCTTTAACAGCGGAAGACAAAAACAATGCATAATGTCTGTATAATGACTGTATTCAAGGATCTTGTTTACTTCTCGTAATTTCCCTCGAAATTAAAATTTAAAATATTAAAGGGTCTAAATTTACCATAATATACAAAAAAGAGTACAAAATTTATGATAATAAACATTAAACACAAGTAAGAATAATATTATTAGCCTACCTGCCTGAAGTATGCCTCATACACAGATGTGTGCCCAGCAGAAAGCTTGTAGATAAATGAATAACAAAACAATTATAGCATCAACATTTATCCATTAAAGTACATAATATGCCAATTTCTACATGTATAACTGTTACTGAAACTTTCTTAGTTGAATAATATAAAACCATAACAGTTTTGTTTTTGAGCGAGGAATTTGAGACGGCGGATTTTGGGAACGAAATGCAAGTCTCTTGCACAACAATTACAAATATGGGCGACTTAACGGCGCAGAATATCCAACGGAACAACACAAACCATACAAGAAATTTAACAGCTACGAATAAATCTATATTATAATGAAGACAGGCTAATAGAGGTGACGCTAATTTTTCTACTCTTCCGGACTCCATTCACACAAATAAATGGCCCGTCTTTACAACAAAAAGAACTAAATCCCCAAAACAGTCGTGACAAGGTCCATATTCATCATTCAAAAGATGTTAAATATCTCAATATCTGTAATTGTTTAACGAATAAAACCCTATTTTCTGTGCTTAATTGAACCCTATGTTTAATCACGTAGCCATATAAAGCACACCAAGACAACTACGCTTCCACACTTGCAAAACAACTCCAACTTCAAAGACAATCACAGCGTGATCAAAACAAATCTGCACACCATAAATCAAACCCTGACCTGCTACGGTTCTCATATATTAGCACTGATTCAATATTTCTTTATTTAATGTAATTTTGAGACGATCTTCGGCTTACCTGGCTCATTGATGGTATTCCCGGCCCGGCAGCCATGTTTACCACCCGGGATTGCTGGCTCAAGTATCAACAGCAGCTACTTACCAACAAACATGCGCACTATTGTACTCACCCCAGGAACACCATTATCAACACGGCCAACATGGCGACTGGTTCGAAGATAGAACTCTTCAGAGTAAGTTGGTATTTTTCTCGTCAAAATATTCGAAATACGAAAAATTGTTGGGTATTTTTTGGAGGATAGAAAACCGCACATCTTCTGTGAAAACCGAAGCAATGTTATTTTAGGGTTGCATATAAGCTTAAACGTTGATTTTTATAACCTGACTGATGCAACCAATATTTACTTAAAGTCTTATGTAACATATATTTTTTCTACAAGTAAGCTTATATTTAGTATTTCATGCAAGTAATTCATGTTTTAATATTCAAGTTTACACGTATATACATTTATTTCGAAAATATTATTTTTGATTTTTTCTCGTATACCTAGAACAATATCCTTTTAATTTGTCTTTTATCGTACTTCTACATTCATATTTGCTTGTTTGTTTTGATTCCACAGATAGCAATTTATGTATTCTTTCCAGTAGCAATGTTTTATTACTTCAATTTACCTGATATATATGATGATATGATCTCTAATAAAAAGGTAAGAATCAAAGTGATCAGTTCTTTGAGGTTGTTTGTTTCTCAATAAAATTGTTTTTTTAGCAACAAGTATACCCACCTGATGAAGAAACATCTGTAAGTTTTATTGCTTCAAGCATCATAAAATTCTATTTATTAGTGCTTGTTATTCCTTCATCTGCCCTTCCATTTGTTCTTCCATTCATTCATTCATTTGCTCATTCATTTATTCATCCTTTCTTCACCCATCCATCCATTTATTCATTTTTTTGCTCATTCATTCATTCTTTCCTTCCTTCCTTTCTTCATTCACTAATATATTTATACTTTCATTCATTCACTCATTCATTCATCCATCCATCCATCCATCCTTCCATCCATTCATTCATTCATTCATTTATTCATTCCTTCACTCATTCATTTATTCACTCATCCATCCATTTATACCATATCTTCTCCCCAACAGATCCTCATTATTTCATTGATCATTTCATCATTATCCATTTAATTCTTCTATCAGAAACCACCTACAACAATAGAAGACCTTAAAGCTGCTAGAGAAATCATGCTTGAAAGAAAAAGAAAAGAAAAAGCTGAAAGCTGACAAATATCAGGCAAGAATTGAACTCTTCATATCATAGTTTATTGACACATCAGAGTAGCAAAAGATAAACAGTATATGGATATGCTGTTTGGAATCACTGAAAATGTCATAGTGGTTGACATAATTTCATATTCAGATCGTGTGCTCTTTTGCTACTTCATTGGTATTCTTCAGATTATCTCATCTATCAATGCAAATCTCGGGAAGTTCATAATCCATGATCAGTTAGGAGATGTACTGATCAGAACCAAATCAAAACTGTCTGAAGCTGTTAACTTTAAATAACTAGCCATTCATTGATTTCTCAAGAGTGGCAGCATTGTATTGGTAATAATTGGACTAATTAAGGTCTGTAATAATATTAAGGGTGAACATTATTGGACAACTGCATAGTAGGAGTCCAATTTAGTTAGTTATTCCAAGCATGATTAATATACAGGTATCTACTGAACAACAGTCTGTACTGCTATAAAATTCTTATTTGTAAGATGATCAGTTCTGCATTAATTTGTTACAAATTTAACCACTTTTTACAATACTTGTGTAAATATAATAACACAGTTTTTAAGTCTATAAATGCCTGGGTAATGATATTTCTAAATTATTTGTTGATCTCATTGTTCTGTAACTATCCTAATTCCTTCATAATAATTTTTTATCAACTTTTTGTTTCGGTCTCTTCTTCTTCCTCTTCTTGTGTGTCCTGTAGTAATGAGTACTCATGTTGTTCTTTCTTTCTGACGAATAACTTCATGGTTGTGACAGCCTGTAAAGATCAAAGATTGTTTATTCTTTCTCCTTCTCCGAACATATTCTTATGGGAGTTAATGACTCTAAGGAGCTGTGTGCATGATACTGGAATGAGTTTCATTCCATCTCAGTTCCCATATATTTCTTTGCATGCGTTTACATGATACCAGCACAAACTTTCGTACCAGAACGAGTCGTACCAGAATGAGTGCATTCCAGTTTTCATTCCAGAATGAAACACTCATTCTGGTATGAGATTCTATACCAGTACATTGTAAAGTGGGTACGACACTTATATCAGTATGAAACCTCTTTAAGAGCGAGGGAAGCATGGAAAAAAGACAGAAAAGGACATAAATACCTGCTTCACAGGCTAGATTTTCTTGCATGTAAACGTGGTATGAAACTGAATTTCATACTGGAACGAAACTCATTCTGGTATCATGTAAACAGCCCCTAACCCTACTTCAGTCCCTCCCTGTTTCCTCCATTCCTCATCCCCCTTCCTCCCTCCCTCTCTCCCTCCCTCCCCTCTCTCCCTCCCCCTATCTCCTCCCTCTCTCAGTCACTCTTCATCTCTCCCCTCCCTCCATCGTGTGACAATGTTTTCCCAATTCAGTACAACAATCCCCCCTGAGAAATGATTTGTTTTTGTTTTGAAACTGTCGTATTACTGTTGTTGTTCCTTTGTGATACTCTCGTTTTTTTAAAGAGTAAAAAACAAAAGAAAGTGAATCCTGTAAAGGTTTGTCACGTTGAATTGGGAAAACATTGTGACCCGTGGATTTGGTCTATTCATGTAACTATTGTATTAAAAGAAGAATATGATTATAACGTACCACATGCCATGCCATAATGACTCCTATCACAGCCGCACCCACAATATCACTCCAGTGATGGTAGTAACGACTTATCCTTGACAACCCTGTTGCTATGGCTAGCAGTACAAGCACTGTCTGGAAGACCAGTCTGAATATTGTATACTTTCTAAGACATTCTATAGCTTGTAGGCATATCTAAAAAATCAGGAAAATACTTTTTAATGTAGTCATACTCTTGCAAGTGCTGTGGGTTAAGGTTCTCAACCTAATCAGTCAGAAGCGTCATACCATATGGGAAGCAAGGGTGGCCGAGCGGTGAGAGCGCCGGTCTGTCACTGCTGTGGTCCCTCGTTCGATCCCCGGACGGGGCATCATATGTGGCTTGAGTTTCTTGTTCGTTCTCTCCCTTGCTTCGAGGGTTTTTTCTCCGGTTTTTCCTCCCTCAGTAAAAACGAACTAGTTTCGATCTAAGCTGTGCTCCGTGATCAGACATGGGTCGTATGGTGGCTGCTACGTGTATGTGTATTTACGTGTATGTGTGATTGTTCAATTGTTTGTAATGAAAGCGCCCTTGTAAACCTTCGACTCGATCATGTTGAGCTGCACCCTTCGCAATTCAGCACTTAGCTGCAAGGAAGGGTGATGAGCTACTCCTAATTTATTTATTTATTTATATGGGAAAATATGATGATGATGTTGATGATCATCATCATCATAAAACAGTTTGAAGAAACAGCAAGTGATAACATGACGAGTATGCACGAACCGCGGGAAGGAAGTAGCCTCAATTTAGGTTTTAACCTGGCTTAGGGCTACCTCTCTCAGAAAGAGAGTCGTATATAGTCTCCCCAAAGTTTTTCGGAGCATTACAGTCGAGTGCAGAAGTACGAACAGCTAGAATTAATTTATCCTTTCAAAATTATCCATTTGTCCAAGACAGTAGAAGTTGGAGACATGCGCAGATGTTATCACTTGCTATGATTAAATCGTGGATCATGATGATGTTGATCATTGCATAGTGATCTAATTATATTTCATATAATTTGCTATATTTTAAGTTGTTTTACTTACTGCGATAAAGACCAAGCTATAGAATGAGGCAGCAGTGTGAAGTGATGGGAATGAAAGCCTAGTAAAACAAGTAACTCCAAGTTAGCTTTACCGTATTTACTCGTTTAAACACCACTCCCGAATAAACACCGCCTCGATTAAGCGCAGCACTTGAAAGCAAAATTTTTAATAACCGCTGTCCTCGAATAAGCGCCTCACGTGTTCACACAGTACAGCGCTTATCCGGTTATCATCTGGAATAAGGAAGAAAATAAATACGATATAACTCAGTGTTGAAATTTTGTGAAAAATATGAGGTTTGGGCGTTTGAAACACGTTTATTGTTAACAAATAAATCCCAAAATATTGGGATTTTCAATAAATCAATAAACGCCTCCCTCGAATTAACGTCGTCCCCGAATTAGCGCCACATCAGAAGTCTTAAAAATATACACCAAAGCTGCCCATTCACGAGCCACAATTTCCGTATCACATTACCCGTACTACAAGCTACCCTTGGTCTTCTAAAAAAGCTACACGAGTAAGAAAGCCAGAAAGAGTCTCAGTGAGATGCCTACCTTGCTCTTTTTACCAGCAAAGGATCACCGGTACAAACGTCAGCAGTAATGAAACCATCGCTACAGTTATACAATGTGGTATTGGGCTGGCAAACAGCTAGGAAATGTGGTCTAAGACGGCCACTAAGGATTGCAATCCCTTGACAGATCAATAAAAGCATAGCCATACCAGCACCAAATGTACCAAGACGATGGACCACCCTAAATAGATATAGATTGTGGAAAAGGCTTCAGTACTGTTCTTGAGTGATGCAAACAAGTGCACGAAGAGTCGAAGAGTAGCCGTTTTTGCTGCACAACTCAAACACATTTTTTTTCGAAGAAAAATAAAATCTGGGGTTTTTTCGTATATCTTTTCAAGCCTGGGTTTCAGATCATTTTACCGCAAATACGGGGTAATTAGTGGAAGATGAATTCCTTTGGAATCCAGCGCAGTCCTCTTTACGATTCCGTTACCGCGTTTGCATGTTTTTGAGTAAACTCCAAGGTTCCAGTAAAAGAGTAAATGACATTTGCGAAGTTAATTGTGTTCAAAAACCAATTATAATTAGACAAGCACGTTTAGCGACTTTATGAAGATAATGCGCATGCAAAATTTGTCGTTTACGAGTGGTGAGTGCCGCTTTTGAGAAAACGCTGTATCTCTGTAACTAGTGCTTGAAGTCGGAGCCAAACTCTATACGCAAATCCGTTGATATTTCGATTTTTTGCCACTCGATACAATTTACTGTGTGCAAAAAGTAGCTAGAACTACTTCTGCAACTGTTGCTCGCAATATCAAATGTACTGTTGCAAACTTGCTACAAACACTTTTATAACTTTCATTTTCTTTTCAAGTCCTAATCATTCTAAATTATTTTAGTTAAATTTCAAAATTGTCGTTTCTGGTTTGTTAAGTTTTTCTTTTCTCTCTAGCACTTCTATGTGTTTCTTATCTCTCCTGTATTTTAGCGGGATTTTAGCTCATTGGCATTCTATTATTTCCTCTGTTTATCAAAGTTGACGGTAAACAGGAATTTTCTTGTTTTGTCCACGAACTATTTCCATGTATTTATATTATAGTTTATTTTAACTGTTTTTTATTTTTTTATTTTTTTCCACTGTTTTTTGGCTTTAAATAATATCACTAACCTTATAATTTCTCCTGGAATAGACACAGAACCATCTTGTTTTCTGTCCTCACTTCTTTCCTCGCTGCGTTTTTTGAAATATTTGTCCAGTTCTATTACCATAATCTGAAATTTTAAAACAAATAAATTCAGTCTGCAGGTCTGATAGTCATATTTTACTTCAGTTTATTATAGCTGAAATACTTCTTTTTGCTTTGAAGTCCTTTTAGTGAAATTATAGTTTGACTTGAATACCGAGGAGAAATGATTTGAAGCTACAGAATCTCATGTTTGTTTTTGGAGAAGGAAGTTTTTTGAGTGAGATTTGCACCAGAAAGGTTTTCTAATGATTTCTTGTAACTTTAAAGACACATTTTCACAGTTGGATTATTGTTGTGGATTTTACAAGGTTGTATTAAAAGCGCCCAACTACATATAGATATCTTGAGTTATACATGTTTTTCAATACAAAATTCAACAAATTTATGTAGCAAAATAACATTTTTCTTACCATTGCAATCGAGAGGATTATTCCAGCAGTCAAAATCCCCACGAACGATAGTCTCTCTGTTCGGTAGGGTTTGGATATATCTTTATCGTTACAGAAGAAGCCACGTTTGAATGGCTGAATTTTGCCAACTCTGAGATAAGTTAACTCATAAATCACAACATCTAGTATTATTGCTCCAAAAAAGAAAAGAACTTCGAGAGTGATACAAACGATACTCGTTTTGTAAGCCATTCCCCGGCTTAGATCGTGATAAAATGATCAATTAGAGTTTAATTGAGGCGGCGTAATACTCCAATTCTCCCAGAACACTTGTTGATTCTTGATGAACGCACGCACGCAAGACCGTCTCAGCATGTCTATTATTTGCCTAAATTTGCATTGCTAAATCACATGGAATGACTTTCGCTCTCATCTTTTTGCTAAGTACAAATCACTTAGCCTTAAAGTTCGTACGATTTCAAAGTTCATTAAAAATATTGGACTGTGTACTGATAGACTGTAGCTAGCTATTCATGCGTAGTCAAATGTTTTGCGGATATTTTGAATTATTTTTCTCCTTTTTGAGTTTGAGTTTTGTCTGGATTCTTTGAATTACAAAATAACACCATGGAAACTACATTGGAAAGTTGACAGGAACCATTCAAATTGATGAAAAGTAGTTTGTTCTTTATTTGTTTGTTTGTTTGTTTGTTTGTTTGTTTGTTTGTTTGTTTGTTTCTTTTTTTTTTTTTTTCGTTCTTTTCTTCCTTCCTTCCTTTCTTTCTTTCTTTCTTCCTTCCTTCCTTTCTTTCTTTCTGTCTTCCTTTCTTTCTTTCTTTCTTTCTTTCTTTCTTTCTTTCTTTCTTTCTTTCTTTCTTTCTTTCTTTCTTTCTTTCTTTCTTTCTTTCTTTCTTTCTTTCTTTCTTTCTTTCTTTCTTTCTTTCTTTCTTTCTTTCTTTCTTTCTTTCTTTCTTTCTTTCTTTCTTTCTTTCTTTCTTTCTTTCTTTCTTTCTTTCTTTCTTTCTTTCTTTCTTTCTTTCTTTCTTTCTTTCTTTCTTTCTTTCTTTCTTTCTTTCTTTCTTTCTTTCTTTCTTTCTTTCTTTCTTTCTTTCTTTCTTTCTTTCTTTCTTTCTTTCTTTCTTTCTTTCTTTCTTTCTTTCTTTCTTTCTTTCTTTCTTTCTTTCTTTCTTTCTTTCTTTCTTTCTTTCTTTCTTTCTTTCTTTCTTTCTTTCTTCTTTCTGTCTTTCTTTTTCTTCCTACCTTTCAACTAGCCTATTCAATAGGTCCTGTGGTTCCTCTGTTTCCAGTTCATTCCTTCGTTTCATTGATCTTCCTTTCCTACACAGATCGATTAATTAATCAGTGATCTCCTCAGTTTATTACCTTAGTCATTTTATGCATCTTTATTAAAGGGTTATTAACCGAGCGCGAGGTCTGTCTGGGAAAATATCAGACCGAGGTCTTAAGATAATAATAATAATAATACTTTATTTAATTCACAGTATATTACAAAAAATATATACACAGTCCGCAGGTAGCATAACTAATCTAGGCGGGCTGTGTTTTTAATAAATACAAGTATAAGAAAAAGTAAGGGAGACTTAGAATAACAATGATAATAATATATAAAAGGAGCGTTACTGATAATTTTTGAAATTACATATAGCTGAAACAACAACAAAACAAACGAGCTACTTGTTGAAAAACTGTTTTAGCAGATACTTATTCACTAAGATTTAAGTAATAAATACATTCCAGTTGGAGCATTATTTTTGTATTTGTATAATGGAGTTATTTACAGGATAGGAGAATATGAGCTTGAGTTTGTTAATAAATTGGATCTTTGCCCTTCAATTTGGAAATTGATACGATTAAAGTCGGTGTATCAACATAAGCGTCCTCAACGTTCAGAAATTGTCGTAATTTTTCTTGTAATTTAAGTTTGAAAATATTTTTCCTTGAATTTCTAATACCCTCAGGGATAGAATTCCAAATTTGTGTTCCCAATCGGGAAAAAGAGTTTTTCATTTGTGAAGTTCTTGAATATTGAACATAAAGTTTTCCAGACGATGCAGATCTTGTGTTGTGTGTATGCATTGATGCAGTGGGTGTGAAAAGTTTCGATATGTTAGAGGGGATGTTATTACTATTAACATCGTGCATTAAAAGCGAAATAGTTTTGTAATAAAGCATATTTACAGGAAGGATATTCGAGTCTAAGAAAAGGGGCACTGCATGCTCTCTATTCGTTACAAAGTATATCAGTCGTAAAGCGCGTTTCTGGAGAATAAGAATTTTGTTGAGATTATTTTGGGTAGTTTGTCCCCAGACAGACAGTCCATAAGAAATATATGGATGAATAAGAGAATGATAGATATTCATAAGAGTGTGAAATGGGACAAAATGTCTCAGCCTTGAAATAATACCAATTGTTTTGCTTATCTTTAAAGCTATATAATCTATGTGAAATTTCCACGTGAGGTGGGCGTCCATGAATACACCAAGATATTTGACGTGATCTTTTTTCTCAAGTGGTAATATTTTATTGGTGGAAGCATGGGGAATTTTAATGTTTGGGATGTAATTGATTTTATTTTGGTGTAGGTGAAAGATTACAAAATTTGATTTCTTAATGTTTAGTGTTAGTTTGTTGGCAAGTAACCAATCACATACATTTCTTAGTTCTTCATTAACAATCTTTTCAAGGGATTTTAGACTTTTGTTTGCGTAAAGCAGATTTGTATCATCTGCAAACAGAAAGAATTGAAATTTATCTGATGAGGAGCAAATATCATTAATATAAATTAAGAATAACAAAGGCCCTAAAACAGATCCTTGTGGAACGCCGCATAGAGTATTTTCCTTAATTGATATCATTCCGTCTATTTCTGTTGTTTGAGTTCTCCGTGAAAGATAAGAAGAGAACCAGTCATTAGTGATTCCTCGTATTCCGTAGTGATTTAATTTACTTAGCAATATTTTGTGATTAACGGTATCGAATGCTTTCTGTAAATCGATAAATATACCACATGAAAATAATTTTTCATCCATATTTGATTGGATTTTGCTAACGATATCTAGTAGTGCGTGTTGTGTAGAATGCTTCTCACGAAAACCATATTGTGATGATACTAGTATGTTATTTTCGTCAATAAACTTTTTTAATCGATTGAATGTTAATTTTTCAAAAATTCGGTTTATATTAGAAAGTAAAGAGATAGGTCTATAATTGCCTGGGTCTTCCTCATCCTCGTTTTTATAAATAGCAATAATTTTTGCATACTTCAATTTATATGGATATATCCCAGTTTGTATGGATTTGTTCATGATATCTGCTAATGGTTGAGATATAATTGATTTTGCACATTTAAGGACAGGTACTGGGAAAGAGTAAAGGCCATGTGCCTTATTAAAGGGTATTAAAGATATTTCTATCTCTATTTCTGCAGCAGTTACCGGAATAAAATAAAATGAGTTCAGAGGTGTAGGGTCAGTTAAATATCTATGGAAAGGAATCTTAGGAGGAGGTAAATTGGAAGCTAATTTATGGCCTACTGATGCAAAATGTTTGTTTAATACATTAGATATCTCCATTGGGTCTCTTGTTACTCCTCCGTTATTTGGTCGCTTGATTGCATTGATAGTGCGTCTATTTCTTCTTTTTTGTTTAATTATGTTGTTAATTCCTTGCCAGGTCTTTTTTATATTGTTAATGTTTTCTTGAAAGAAATCGTGGTAATACGATTTTTTACTTAATCTAGTGAGCTTCGAAATCATATTGCGATATGACCTATACTTTGCAGTTTCCCCTGAGTGAAATAGTTTATTTTTTATTTTGATTGATTTTAGTAAACCTTTAGTAATCCAAGGTTTAAGGAATTGCTTTCTTTTGCGATTTGAAATAGTCTTAAGCGGTACGTGCTTATTGATTAATCTATTAGTTTTGTTAAAAAATGTAGAAAATAATTTGTCGACGTTGTGGTCCTCTTTGTCGTAATCTAAATTTAAGACAGTTTCGTGGAGTTCTTTTTTGAATGCGGCTTCAGAAAATTGAGAAAAATCACGGTATTTCTTATGTTTTGATTTGATATAACTCAGCTCTTTGTCATCTGAGGGTATGATACAAAATTGAGAAAAGTGGTCGCTAATGTCGGAGACAATATTACCGCCGATAATTGAATTATCCAATGTATTGAAGAATATATTGTCAATAAGTGTAGCTGATGTGTTGTGAACTCTAGTGGGTTTATCAATTGCTGGTACGAATGCATAACTTTGCAAGGAAAGAAGAAAGTCGTGAGCATATTGACAAGTTTCAGTTTTGAGGAGGTCTATGTTGAAATCACCCATGACGTACATTGGTTTGTTCAATTCACTATATTTTTCAAGGCTTGAGTCAAAGTAATTCTGGAAAATCTCTGGAGAATTGTGCTGTCTGTAAATGACTCCACAAATGATGTTTGTTTTTTTAGTTAAGTTAATTTCAATCCAGATCGCTTGGAAAGCCTCATTAGATGTTTTCTCTATTACTTTGTATTTTAGAGCATTGTCAACGTACATCGCAACACCTCCGGCTGACAGAGGCGTCGGGACGTATTCAAAATTATAGCCTGGAATGTCTGGATTGAAGCCCAAAAAATTTGCATTTGTAATTCTCGTTTCTGTGATTCCAATTACGCTAAACTTATAATCGAGCTCATGCAATAGATGATTTTGGAAATTATCTAAGTTACGTTTTAAGCTTCTTACATTATTATGAAGAAAAGAAATATTTGCTCTAGAAAATAATTGTTTGGAATGCGAAAAACTATGTGGAGAAAAATATTTGGATCTGATCTGAAGACCGAGGTCTGATATTATCCCATACAGACCGAGCAAACGAGGTTAATAACTTATTATTTTTATTATATGGCCTTGAGAAGTCCCGCTAAAACAATTGCCAAACGCAAACGTTTCTTTTCATCCGGAACAGCGGTCATGATATGGCAAGATACAGACCATGCGTTAACCAATCAGAATTCAGGAAATTATCTAGCCATATAATAATAAATCTTATTCATACAAAAATAGACTGCAATCTTAGAGTGATTTCAATAAACCTGGGTACTACTAATTAAGCAAATAAAATTATTAGATACTGAATGTTTTGTCTACTTTTGTTCCTTTGCATCTAGCTAGTAAACGTTAACAGCTAATTATATAGTATTGCCCAGGTTTATTGAAAATACGCTACCCATATGTTTTATCTGGAAAATGCTAAGATTCTTAAATTTACACTTTATATCACCAGGGGCGGATCCAGGATTTTGGGGTGTAGGGGGTGTCCCAAATAGGCCTCTTGAGAGATGACGTCACTTCCAAGATGGCGGCCTCCTAACAATGGAATATATCTGATGACGTCATTTCGCAAGATGCATAAAAGCAAGTGCGGCGCTAGTGGGGTGTCCGGTGCACCTATGGACACCCCCCCCCCCTCCCCTTGGATCCGCCCCTGATCACCGACCCTTTACTTTGGTTGCTGACACCCGTCTTATAGAGGTTCTATTTCCATTATCATATTGATTGCCCGTATAATAGAGGTTCGAACGTATATCCATATTATAGAGATTCATTTGTCCGTATTCTGGAGGTTCGGTTGTTCGTATTATAGAGGTTTTTCTGTCCATATTATCGAGGTTCCCTCGTATTATCATTATTGAAGTCGTTCTTTGCTCGTATCAGGAAATCGAACTTCATTTTGAGGATGATCATCTGTAGGCACTTCTCTGTATTCGGTGTTTTGCTTGCTTTTTCTTGTCAACCTTATAGCTATGACGGCCTGAAATAAAACCCAAAGATACAAAATACAAAGTTAGGGAGTGTTTACATCACCCATTTTGGTTCGGGACGAATTGAAGCCAGAGAAGATCTTCAAGTCGTACCGGGTAAAAGAAGTCGTGTCAACATAATGAATTGTTGTCCCGGTGTCCATGGAAACGTTTCAACCGAAAATCACGTAAAACTCGTCCCGTGACGAACTCATCCCGCGGAAAGCTAGACACATGCACGTCAATTCTACAATCTTGGACAAACCCTTGAGACAATTCAACGTTTTGCTCACAAACTTGTGGTCGAATTATAAAGCAATCCTCCTCGCTTAATTCGGTAAACCACAAGTAGCCCAATCGACCAGTCCGGGTTTTTTTTTGTATTTGAAATATATACCCGATTTATCCCGGTATAGTGTTTCACGAATGATCGCATTTTGTAAAATTAGTGAGTAGAGCAACGATCTTAGCTCACAATGCCGTTGTGTTTTCTGTGCTGAATTGTGTTTTGGAAATGAACGCATGCGCAGTCGTTTTGCACGTGTGTGGCAACTGTTACTCGGTACAACTGTTCCAGAAAAAGTTTCATCAAGTGTCCATGCCTGTAGTATGGGGTTTCACATCTTCAATAGCCTCCAGAGTTGGGTTGGGATACCTGTGTTGCCAAAAAACACAGGTATCCCAAATCAACTTCCTCGAGTTTCCACTCAAAGTAAAGACGCTGTTACACTGTGCAATTTTCTCAGCAACTTGTCTCGCAACGGTGTTGCGAAACAAGTTGCAGGGAAAATTATGGCGCCGTTACACTGTGCAATTTTCCCCAGCAACTTGCAATATTTTTGGCCGAGGCAAGCTGGGAGCGAGATTCAAGATGGCTCCTCAGAGCGAAATGAGAAATTGCGCATGCGCTCGTAGAAACCGTGCCTCAAAAATTGCGAAGAAAGTTGCTGGAGGGGTGATACACTGTGCAATGGCATTGCAAGTTGCTGCAATGCGTTGCGAAAAGTAGACCTGAGTTCTACTTCATGCAACGCTACGCGCAACAAAAAAAAATTGCGAGACAACCCCTGTTACACTGTGCAATCCTCCAGCAACTTGTTTCGCAACGCCGTTGCGAGACAAGTTGCTGAGAAAATTGCACAGTGTAACAGCGCCTTAACGCTTCTATGCAGGTTACTGATATCTTCACTTACCACAAGCCATGCAAATGAGATTCCAATGAGACTTCCTACTAATACATCGGACCAATGGTGGTCATAGTCACTAATACGGCTCAGACAAACAAATGAGGCAAGAAGGAATAAGCCTGCTTGGACGGACATTCTAAATATTGTCCAATTACGTATGTAGAACATGGCTTGAATGCAAAACTGAAAGAATCGACAAAGAAGGAACGTTAAAAGTGGTTTAGAATGTCGAATACATTGCCGTATTTACAAATAATGAAGATCTTTGTTAGAGGCTTGTGAATACCATTTTTCACGCGTTAATTGGAGCCGAGCTCTGTAGTTGCGTTTCCCTCACCTTTATAGTTTTATTTTTATTTTTTAACTCAATTATTGTATTTTAATTTTGGTGAAAGTTTTGTAAATAAATCAACAATACCCTCAGGGCCTAAGCTTTTACGTTGTCCACCTTGGAGAGGGGAGGATTTCCACCGTTTGGAGAGGGGGAGGGGTAGTTGTTTTTTAACTTTTTCTTTCAACTGAATAGTTTGTAGAGTTTGTAAAAGGGTAAGAGGTTCGACTCATGACGAAGGGTTTTGCTCCGAGGCCAGGCCATGCTCCTGCATGAGCAAAGCTCCTTTGTATAAAGGTATATACCAAATATTAATTGTATATTGAACGGCACCGTCTTCCAATACTTACGGCACTAAATAATGCAAAGTACCACGCTTCCGCTGAATGTCCTGATGGCATTGATAACCTATAGCGTCAAACAAACAAGATTTTTAGTGCTATTAGCCAAGATCTTGTGTGTGATGCGTTTATTAAAGTTTATTTCTGGGGCTCTTACAAAATCTACCGCGGGAACGTCAGTTGATATATTTCTTCATAGTCGGTTTAGCCACCCAGAAAATAATTTGCGAAAGCACGAATGATTTCTGAAATCATACTTCCTCATCCAACCAGGGCATTACCGCTTGCTCGTTTTATCCGAAAAAGACAACTCGTGACCCATCGGACAAAAATACTGCGAAAAAAATCACTACGCTTAGCCTCGCGGAGGCAAAAAGTGGTCGATACCGCAACAAAATGTAATCCGCATGCGTGCAATGAAACAAAGAAAACTTTGCAGTCGAAACTCAAGCCAAAGAAGACAAGTTCAGTCCCTAAAAGAACAGGTTAAAGACTTTGTAATATATTCTATTGCTTGCCTGCCTTTTTCACCTTTGGTACTTCTCTGTTTTCACCCGTGCTCAAAATTAAGCTCAAATATATATGCATGGGAAAATCTTATAGAAGAAATTCTACAAATACTGCTTGGGATTCCTGTGATTAAGATGCGGACGCGCGTAAGCCCGCGAAAACTCGCACATGCGCAAGTCGTTTTGCCGCGGTGTCAGAGTGGTTGACTTTTGACAAATATGTACGTTACCTTGCATTCTTTACTAGCAAAGGATTACCAGTACAAACATCAGCAGCAATGTAACCATCGCTACAGTTATACAATGTAGCATTGGGCTTGCAAACTGCCAGGAAATGTGGTCTGAGACGGCCAGCCAAGAGTTTTATTACGTCAATGAAAATTATTAGCATAGTCAATCCAACACAAAATATGGCCATACGGTGGACCATTCTACAGAAACAGAAAAAGAAAGTTACTATTAGTTAAGATGTTTACGCAGATAACCTGCTATATCGTTCGTTTTTCTCTATCAATACATTTATACTGGTGCGTTGATCATTTGCCTAATTACTGAGTTATCCTTCTGTAAGGTTTGTTTAATATCGACAAAGATCAGACCGTACACACTGCTCTTCCTACATTCCTCCAATGCAAAGCAATGTGTAGTGTAGGAAGATGGGGGTTACAGTAACGTCCATATCCTAAAAATGTAATTAATAGACTACTTAAGCAATATTAAACGCGCGCGCATGTTTCTGTACTGTGATATAAACCGACGATGGAAGATGTAGAGCAAGAGAAAAGCAAGCTTAGGAAGACGAAGACGAGGCGTAGCCGAGTGTTTCTCTTGCTTTTCGAGTGCTCTACATCTTCCAGAGTGTTTATATCACAGTACAGAGACATAATCGATTGTTTTATATTGCTTTTATACCGCCATAATATATAAAGTAAAACTTTATCAGGTATAAAGTCTCAATGCAAGTGACCATTATGGTGCAAGTGATTAAAAATTATGAATCATTAATGAGTCTTTGAAGCAGTCAAAAATGACGACCACGACGCCTACGTTACGAATTTTCTTTCAGGGCGTCATCGTCTTCTTAGTAGAACCAAAGTTGAGCCTTATTACTCTCCCTATTACACAAAGGCACTCTGGACACTCCCTTAGAAGAGCGCGCAATAACCAATGAAGTCACTCTTGTTCCCTGAGAGTTTTCTTTTTACGGTGTCTATTTGAATTATTAGTTTTACTGACACGGGTGAAAAACGCATTGCGCAGGCTCGAAATTTCGGCAGGAATTCGTGGACGCGTTCGTGTTTACAAATAAAAGTACCGTCGATTCAACTGTCGTGTATTATGCAAATTTCTCGTGTATTATTTGACCAGGGAAAGAGAACAACTAGAGCGATGTTTTAGGAAAAAATAAACATTACCTTTCCACGGACAGCCTTAATTTTCAAGATTTACTAAACCTCCAATGGTTTTCTTTAAAACTTCCGAGTATGCGCAATGCGTTTTTCGCCTGTGTCAGTTTTACACATTTAAGTATACGAAGCTAAAGCGTGAAAACTGAGACGAAAAGATTACCTTATTATCCAAAATGGAATAGAAAGTGGTCCACATTTCTTCTCAGCCTCCTCGTCCAACTGAACGAATATATTCTCTCTCTGTTGACGTGTCCTGATATAATATTGTTCCAACTCAATGACTAAAATCTAAAACCAAATTAATTTTTAAAATTTTAATCTGTAGAGTTGTTTTAAGGTTGTTTGTAGATTATGTCAAACTTTGACTGTACATGCTTGTAAACTGTATTAAAGGGTTATTAACCGAGCGCGAGGTCTGTATGGGAAAATATCAGACCGAGGTCTTGACAGTACGAACCGAGCCCAGTAGGCGATGTCCGTACAAAAAAGACCGAGGTCTGATATTTTCCCGTACAGACCGAGCAAGCTCGGTTAATAAATTATTTATTATATGGCTTTGAGAAGTCCCGCTAAAACAATTGCCAAACGCAAACTTTTCTTTTCATCCGGGACAGCGGTCCTGATATGGCAAAATACAGACCATGCGTTAGCCAATCAGAATTCAGGAAATTATCTAGCCATATAATAGTAACATGGATCATTTGTTTAGTTGTTTGCATGAACCGAAAATCACCTTCATTTGCATATGCAAAGCCTTATTCGAAATGATAGCTATATATTTCATTTCTTATAGAAGTATGATTTATAAACGGAAAGTTGAAGAGTTGTTACACTTTCCAAAAAAGACCTAACAGCTGTTCTATCGTTTCTTTGTTCGTTGGTGTCACATGTGCCATGTTAAATACTAAAAAAATACATACATATGCATATAGAGCGATAACACTAAAGCCGTGAAACAAGTACTAACTAAAAAGTACAAATAGTACTAATGAAACAATTAATAGAAAACAAAGGGTTTTGCTACTATTTGTCTCTATTTAGTTGCTAAGTTATTTCACGGTTTTAGTGTTATCGCTCTATACAACATGACTTACTTTATTCGACCTTAAAAATGCTTTTCTGAATAAATTGCTTGCTTCGTCCACGTTACATTTATCAGGGAATATAGCGTAACAACTCTTCAACTACTCCAAAGCTTGGAAATTAAAGTGTGAATCCATGAAAATAAGCCAGATTTTGGCTTAATTTTCGTGACTGAATCGAGACTGAAATCATTTTAAAATATGCGTAATTCGTGAATTGATGCATGGAAAATTTGAAGTGTGGTTCGTGCATTGACTGAAATTGAAGCGTGATTTATGATCAAAACACCCCCTTCCAGCTCCTGATTTTATTTTCTTAACGCACTTTACTGCTCACTACTGCACAAACAAGCTTCACAAGAGACTTTAAGCAGAGAAAGTATTTTAAATAAAGCGATGTTCGGGGGAAATTAGAACTGCAATATTGATGTTAGAAAATCAACTGATTTGTTCTTACCATAGCCAAACAAACGGTTATTCCAACCGTTAGAATATCTTTAAAATCGATGGTCGACTCTTTGTAGGGTTTCATGATGGACTGGTCATCGCAGAAGAACCCTCGTTTAAACGGTACAGCGCCGCCAACTTGATCATAAATGAACTGTTCTAACACTGCACAAGCGACAGCGGAGAACAAAAAGAACAAAACTTCAATAGTTGTACACACTAAACTTGCTGTGTAAGCCATTTTGTTGGGGTTTCAACTGGAGCAAACACAACTGATCTTACATCTCCTACATTTCAATGAAGATGCGCTTGAATGAAAAAGGCAGCGTTCTAGCTCGGTGTGTTGTACAGTATACTAACAAGATATCTGATTTGCATTGCTAAAGGCGCTTCAATTATTGACCCTATATGAATGCATTAAAGGCCCACTTGGATGAAAATTGGAAACTGATTATATTTCTATCTTATTAAATAACTAGCTTCCCTGTGCCCCCAAAATCTGCATTTTAAGCTCATTATCAAAGAGAAATTTTGATATAAAGTCTAAAAGAACAATAGGGTTGAGTAAATGACATTTAACTTAACTGATCAAAATATATACTTGACAATTTCTATGTATTCGTCTCGTTTGAATGCCAGTAAAGCAAAAATTAAAGGTTGCTTTTAGTGATTATTGGGAGTCGTACAGATAGGTTTTACTAAGTTTCAAGTCATTTAGAATTTTAATTTATTTTCGTTCAAGTGCTCCTTTAATGGCTGCTGTTAAATTAGACATTTAAAAGCACTTCTGAGCCATATTGACACTACCTTGTAATAAAGTTCTTCCGATTTAATATTTTAAAAAAATTTCAAACAGTAGCAAAGTTATTTAGAGTCAAATTTAGAGAGTTTTGTAAAAAGATATATGATTTTTGACCAAGGCTTGACCAGCCACTTGGTGTATTTTCACATTTCAAAATTAACTTCAAAAGTATTTATAGATTTTAACTCCAATTTATATACCTCATCCAAATCAGTACCATTTATTATTTGAAATCAATGTTTTGTCAAAAAATAGAATCACTGTCGTCCATTTTCGGGAGCTTTATTACAAACGATGTTTTGTTTATCTCTGTGGGATAACTGGGATAAGCCTTTCGTTTTTAGTGTTGCTAGGGAACTCTTACAGGGCCTTAGAATTTGTCCTGACGGTACCCTAGGCCTCTAAAGGCGGTGTTACACGAGACAATTTTTAACGACGATTTTCCGTGCAAAACTCGAAGCGAAAATTGCAAGGAAAATCGTTCCAAGTGTCATGTTACACGAGAACTGAAGATTTTTATCGCAATTGCAACGCCGTTGCGCTGAAAATCGTCTCGTGTAACACCGCCTTGAAGGCGCTGTTACACTGTGCAATTTTCTCGGCAACTTGTATCGCAACGGCGTTGCGAAACAAGTTGCTGAGAAAATTGCACAGTGTAACAGCGCCTTAAGTAGTGTAATTATTGCATGTAAACACGACAAGAAGCGATCATTGCATGTAAACACGACTGTACCGCCTTAGAATTGGTCCTAAGTAAGCTTTTCTAATTGTTTTCTCGATTGTGCTCGTAAAATTGGCATTATGCTTTTAGCATTGCTCAACATTCAAGGAAATTATTCCAAAAAATTGCTCAACTCCTCAAATTATGCTTCCTACCTTTTGAATTATGCTCGGCGAAAAATATTTAAAAAGGTTAAAATTTCCTCGAGAAATTGATAGTCTTTCCTGGAGACTTACATATTTATCGTTATAGCTCGTTCTTTGCATTGACCTTTCAGTTCAGTCCCGTGGCATCTTCACTAGATATTAGCTTATGTTAACATAAACGAGAAAGGCAGACGGCAAAGAGGATCACGTGACCAGCCTTTTTCTCACTTCAGTTGGCGACGCACATTTAATTTGGTATTAAACGTGAGCATGATATTGTGTTAACAGCAAACACGAAATGACTCACTTCGCAATTAAATGAGTACGCCCGACGCAAAAAAAGGTCAAGAAAAGCAAGTCATGGGATCCTCTCTGCCGTCGGCCGTTTCAGTCCCGACGTGGAAGCTTAAGTTTTCTAATGAGGACTTTGCAACTGGAAGTCCAGTATCGACACTGCTTTCGCACATCATCCGGGTCCTGGAAGGGTGTGGGTGCAGCCATCTTGATTTAGGAGAGCCCTGGACCTAGAACCTACTTTGCCCAAAAACTCCTCCCCAGAAAAATACGCCCCCAAAATATCCCTGGGGGGCTTATTCATCTTAAATTATGCAAACACTGTTTATTTGATAAATTCGGCAAAAGTTATGCTCGTTTATCCAAATTATGTCCAAAATTATGTCAGCACAATCGAGAAAAGCCTAATCCTGAGGGTACCCCTAAGGGCTTATTGCATGTAAACGTCACACATCACATCAATATGCATCATTCACACTTTTTTGTTTATCCTCGGATTTCAGAGTAGCATTACTGCTAATATCTCAGAGACTCATCCACGCTCGCTACCACTACATTGACTGTTTTAAGCATACAACTCTCAGCTCACATGTTGATTTTTGCTGAGGGAGGAAAAACCGGAGAACCCGGAGAAAAACCCTCGTGGCAAGGGAGAGAACAACACATCAAACAAACTCAACTCACATATGATCCAACGTCCGAGCCGGGACCCCGTTGAACAGCGGACCACAGCAGTGAGAGGCGAGTGGCTTAACCACTGCCACTGCCACCCGTGACACCACGTGACACTAGTACCTTAGAATTGATCCTGGGGGTACCTCCTAAGGGTTTATTGCATGAAAATGCGACAGTACCTTAGACATTGGTCTTGAAGGTACCACCCCTAAGGACTTTGCATGTAAATGCAACAGTACCTTACAATTTCAACATTTTCACTTACCATTCATCAACAGTATGTCCAACATAGGTCACGTACAGTTTTATTTTCAGTAGACATCACACGAAATATAGAAATGTCGAGTTATGAATGGTTTCTCTACCAACAAATTAGTTGCAAATAAGCCACTAGAAATATCCAAGTCGTAAATGACGATAAAGCTTCTTCTTTGTGTGTAAAAATAAATAAATGATTTGTCGGCAGCATTTCCCTCACCGAAGGACAACCGCGAATTTTCTTCAATCCAAGATAATCTGTAGTACTTATAGTAGCTTTTCAAGCTTTTCGTAAAGCATCAATTATTGGACTTCGAATTCGAAAAAAAAACATTTATAGGGAAAAAGGATGTTTAGAAAGCTCAACATTCTTTATCATGTTGACTACTGGTAACCATTACTGTTTTTAACTTTCCCGCGTGCCGCAGGAAGCCCCCACGACGCATGCGCAGACAAATTTCCAATCTGCTAACGCGACAGCACAGCATCAGTACATGCCTTATACATTTCAATTTACAACATGACCATGAACGTGGAAATTCCTCTTTGGTCAAACAAACAACGCGATGCTGCAAGACTCGTACATCGAATGTCTTTCAACCCTCCTGGGCTGAGCATGCGCTGTAGAGATCTGTCTACATTTAAGAAATGCACATCATGACTCGGTCGATAACATCCGCAGAGTAATTTTTAATGTACACGAGAAAGTTTTCACTCTTTTCTATTTTGAACATGAATTTCAAACTTTTCTGATTCAACAAGCAAAGACAGTTTAAATAATTTTATTATATAGATATCGATGAGATACCAGGTTTTCTCCAGTGTCTTCACATGTGAAGATATCACCGTTGCCATGACTACCCTTGTATCAACCAATCACAAATGGCCTTAAAATTCTTCCCTGATCCTGGATATTTCATTGATATTTATAAAATAAACAGAACATTACATGGTCGCTTGAGATACGAATTTTATCTTCTCGTGTGAATATCTCTACACCGTTCGCTCGCTCACTCATGAGAGACATCATCAACACTCAAAGATAAAATTATGTATCTCCAAGCGGACCATGTAATATCCTCTATATACGAGCTATTCCGCAGTTGAACTATACTATAATACGGAGAATTGAATTGGTATAACACGGACATATGAATGCACATAGCTAATTGCACAAACATTGACTCTTTCAAAGCATAGAAGCTGAGACCGAAATGAACACTGGGAAATTTGCTTATTAGATGATTTTAAAGAAGCTCCTGGACGTGGACGTTTCAAACAGTGACCGAGGTAAATCCTGGTATTTCTAACATGATTATGCAGCGACTTCAAGGATACGATAAAACATATGAATATCCATATATTAGTAGTGTACCCAGGGGTCATTTCGGTCTCAGCTTCTAAGTTCGATGATTTTGAAAGGGTCAATGTTTGTGCAAATAGCTATATAACACGAATCGAATCTCTCTAATACAAACAGCCATATGAGCATTTCTCGTTTTCACAAACAGCCTTATCCGCAAGGCATTCCTTTGAAAACAGTTAACTTGAGAAATATCTATACATTTCGTAAAATATCTACACTCAAACAGTTTTAAGTATGGAAAGCGATCGATTAGGTAAAAAGCTGAACAATGGAATCAGGAACTTAGGTTTCGTCCCACGATTACTATATAAAAAATGTTATTTCTCGGTTTCAATTTATTCATTTATATATTTAAGGAATATAAAACGCGCGCGCATGTCTCTATACTGTGACATAAACACGATGGAAGATGTAGAGCCAGAGAAAAACAAGCTTAGGAACACGAGGCGTAGCCGAGTGTTTCTCTTGCTTTTCGAGTGCTCTACATCTTCCAGAGTGTATATATCACAGTACAGAGACATAAGCGATCGGTTTATATTGCTTTTATAAAATATTTTCGACGTGTTTTTGAGTGAGCCATGTCTCTGTCCTCTGATTAACATGAATGTAAAATGAAATAAGCATGCGTTAAAAACACAACTATAACCACTTCAGAAAAATTGAGTCCCACGTGAGAAATGAATCCACGACCTTCCAATTATCGAGACGAACGGCTGCTCTACCACTGAGCTACTGGAAACTCGTATATTGATCTGAGGGTTGAGTGTGATTGTGTACTGAAATCAGTAACGTGACCAATGCAATGTACTGAAATCCATCAAGCTTGGTTAGCTTTTTAGTTATACTCTATACTAGATAACCTTCACCTGTGTATTTTGAAAATTTGCATGTGCTTTGTAATCCTAAGGTAAAAATAAAACACTCTGTCAATGACTTTGTATTATATTTCATCTTTTATTCTCACCCAACACCCTTTCAATCTTTTTACAATTTCTCCTTTGAAACTAGTGCACACCAAAGTTTTTTGGTTGTTTTAGATTTCGTGCTAAATTTTAATTTTAATTTGCACACAGACTAAAAGTGCACAAAGAATTTTGATTTTTCTCCTTGTGCATTAATCCTCAAAGCCTCAAAGCCTCATTTTATTTATTGCCCGGGGGGGGGGGGGGGGGGACTCCTATATATAAGAGGACGGGGATGCTCGTCGGAAATTTTGAAAATGACCCCTAAAAGGTACCCGAGTGGGAGTGGCAACAATTCATTTCTACTCCTAAAAGGTACCAATTCAAAAACAATAATAAAGAATTAAAGTAATGAAACACTTTGTTATCGATGTGCTTTGAAGATTCAATTCAAATCATCGAAATCGTTCCTTTCATGCTTATATTTTGTAGTTTATTTACTCCAAAACAGTCCCTAAAAGGTACCAGCTATGTCTCTGGTAGTCCACTTAAGTCCGAGACACCCTAAAAGGTACCAGATTGCAGATTTTGACCCCTAAAAGGTACGACGAGCATCCCCGTCCATTTACGATCGGAGTCCCCCCCCCCCCCCCCCCCCCGGGATTTATTGGTGAAACCAATTTAAAAAATATATAACTCTCATTAATCTGACTATTAATTCTAATAAATACACTATTAATTTCACGGGTTTAGAGTGGTTTTCATTAACCCGTGAAACACACTTTAGTGTATTAATTCCATTGTGTTCTTTTGTTAGCTATAATACACTTTGTTTCAAGGGTTAATGAAAACCACTCTAGAGTGGTTAACGTAAATACACTTAATTTAGCGTATTAGGCACTACTAAACTCTACTTCCTTTGTTTTCTATTGTATTGCGAATTGTTTTCTATTGTATTTATCTGACTGTTACACTCTAACTAATACACTCTGTTAACCCGTGAAACACACTTTAGTGTATCACTCTTTAATACACCCTAATTCCATTGTGTTCTTTTGTGTTGTATTTGACTATCACACTTTGTTTCACGGATTAATGAAAACCACTCTATGAAAACCGTTATTCTATGAACAGCACTCTCTAAAAGATATAGACATATAATATACTCTAATCCCATTATTTTCTTATTTCTATCTGACTATTACACGTTAGTTATTAGTTTTTGTTTCACAGGTTAAATAAACAAACCCTAAAAACGGGTGCCTCTTGAAAATGAAATTAATACCATGTCCCTCCTTATCAACTTCCAATCCACTCCCATTTCTCTTTTTCCCTAGCCACCCCTCCCCTCCTGTTGTCTTCATGTAAGACTTGACTTACATCTGAATTAAGTAATTGCTAGTTTATACATATAGGACATGTAGCTATTTCAAAAAAGGTTGACGGGGCGAACGGCGAATGGGAATCGGCGATTGGTGATTGCACGACCGAAAGGATTTTTGGTCACGCTATTAGACCGCTATCCGTCGAGGAGATACCGGAATCGCCTATCGACCACTTTGTCCAATATGGTCTTTACTGCATAGTACCGGCATTGCTTGGGAATTTAATTAATGAAAATGAAGCAATTCTTGTTACCCCAAATTTCCTTTCGGTCGTGCAATTCACCAATCGCCGATTGCCATTCGCCATTCGTCCCGTCAACCTTTTTGAAATAGCTATATATTCACAAATAGATCTGGGTGTTCAATAGCCTCAATATAACGAAGTACCAAGGGACTAATAATTGTTTTGTTATAGCGGAGGTTCGTATTATTGGGGTGAAATCTACACTTATTTTAATTTCAAAAAACGTTGTCGCGGCAATAAGCGTCAAGCCAAGACCGAAATGAATGCTGGCTTTGTTTGTAATGTATTCAAATCAGACTCGTTTCTATTGAACTAATTACAAAATGTGAGCATTAATATTTTCAAGTCTTTGTTAATATACCGCACTCAATTCTTTTGATAACAAGTCTGATTTGAAAACATTATTGATTATTAGCAGCACAAAACCAGCATTCATTTCGGGCTTGCCTTGACGCTTGTCGCTTTGAACCGTGACAACGTTTTTTGAAATAAGTGTATATTATATCTTCTGTTTGACGGTGCAGAAAAACAGATTCGTTATATAGAGGCTAACGATATGTCGAGATTTTACTGTGTTTGCCTTTTGATGCAAATTAATACAATGACTACTACGGCAAAACCGCAAGGCAATGGCCGGGCCAGTGAGTTTCGAGTTTTAACCGTATTCAATCCAGTCGTCCAGTTGATGATATCAAGGGGTGCTTACCATTACCTATTAACCCGCTGAAAAAAGCAAATGGCATGTCGGTGTCATTCGGGTCGGAAAGTTCGGAAAAACTTCGGTCTTCATTAAGGTAATCAATTTTTCCCGCTCTTTTCGGTTCTTCCGGTAGACGCGTGTACCATTTGTCGGAAATCAAGTTTCGCGCTCTATTTTCATTAGCAAATGAATTTCCAACCGGATGGATAGGTTTAAATGGTATGAAACACCCCAGATTTCACTGTCCAATCGAGAGTTTGATTCGCTAATGGATAATCTGTTTTGTCTGTGAATTTTTTCCTTATTAAAGAGCATTAAATCATCATGTCAAAACTTCAAGTGAACACTTCTATCAATTAACTTATAACATTTAAACGTCTGGAATAATCCTTGATACTTGCAGTATGTTCAGTTAGTCGCGGCTTTGCAAGGCGCTTTTAGAAATGTTATTTCTTATTCCTGTTTGTTAAGTGTGATCGTGTCGACAAGATTTGCTTCTTCCTCAGCTTCAGGCAGCAATTTATACTGGTTTTTATCCCCTTGTTCTTCGTTGAATAAGTAAATGACTTTGTCCACCTAAAGTTCGAAGGAAATAAACGCCTATTAATACAGTTGAACCCCGATAATACGGCCACCAACTATCCAAAAATAACTGTCCGCACTAGAGGGGTCGTCGTATTAAAGGGGTACTTTTTGTAATAGATATAAAGTGCTTTCTCTAGTTGCGGAGCCAAATTAAATTGAGGTGGCGCGCAGTAAAAGTGGTTGACCGTATTAATGGGATGAGCCATAAGGTGAGGTTCCGCTTTATTATAGCAAGAGAAGAGGCAATGGTGGGTTGGTTGGCGCATGGCTTTCTAAAACTACGGTAATACAAGCAACACAATCACTCAACTTGTCTCGCAACATTGCTGTGAGACGAGTTGAAAAGCAATGCTGCGCGTTTTTCCACTCCAATTCAAACTTGTCTCGCGACAAAATTATTTGTTGCAAGTTGAGAAATTTTGTTGCAGAAAGTAGGTCATTCTACTAAATGTTGCACGTATTACCACTTCGACTACCACTTCGTATTACAGCAAATGATTTTCTCGGCCAATGAAAATACAGGATTCTCCCAACTTATAACAAACGATTTTGTTGCGATACAAGTTTGTATTCGCGCGGAAAAACGCGCAGCATTGCTTTTCAACTTGTCTCGCAGCAAAAAAGTGTTGCGAGACAAGCTGAGTGATTTTGTTGCTCGTATTACCTTATCTTATCCGTCGCGCGCCATATCGTAATTTGAACACTAGCCAAGTAGCAAATGCTCGTAGTTAGTTACTCGCGTCTACTTCTAGCTCGTGCTTTAATTCTGTAACAATTTGCATCATGTAGGAAAACCGTTTACCACCAGCCAAGCAGTATTTTCTCCTTGTAATGCCTTCCAACAATGTATATAAACTCTAGCTAATTAATAATGTCTAGCTCGAGCTTTAATTCTAGCCCTTTTCTGCCAGTGAACTACTCGTAACAAATTGTATGGTATAGTACAAAACCCTTACCACTAGCCAAGCAGCAAATGCTCCTATTAATGCCCCACCAACAACATCTAACCAGTGATGATAGTAATCACGTATACGAGACAAACCAACAGCAAAACCAAGTAGAATCACAGTGGTTTGAAGAATAACGCGAAACAACTTGAAACGACGTAGACATATGAGTGCTTGAAGGCAGAACTGAAACAAAAACAGGCTCGTTTGTATGTTGTAATAGTTACTATTTTGTTTTGTTTTGTTTTGTTTTGTTTTGTTTTGTTGTTTTCTGTTGCTATTGTGATTGTTGGTCATGCCGCGGCAAAATGCTCAAAATCAAGCTCAAAGATATAATATGGAGAAATAAAGACACATTTCTTGGGATTCCTGTGGTCAAGACACGGACGCGCGTAAGCCCGCGAAAATTCGTGCATGTGCAGTTGTTTTGCCGTCGGTGGTGTCACCATTGGTTGTTTTGTATTGCTTTGTTATGTTGGTTTTTGTTATTTGTGATTGCTTGATGTTTTGTCCCGTGATTTGTCGTCGTCGTCGTTGTCGTTGTCGTTATTGTTGTTGTTGTTGTCGTTGTCGTTGTTTAAGACTAGTGTCAAGACTAATTTATTTAAACTGGCCTACAATTTATAATTTTCTTTTTAATTTTTATACAGCCCCTAGAACTGACTTGTATAGGCGCTCTACAAGCATTTTTATTATTTATTATTATTATTATATTATTGTTGTTGTCGTTGAGTACTTACAGCCACAAAGACCATGGAATAAGTCGAGACTGCAGTGTGACCAGAAGGAAATGAGAATCTAAAAACAGAAAGTCATAATCACTTTATCCACTCCCTTGTGTGACTCTGTTTCACTTTCGAGCTATGATAACAAAACTCAGTGACAAAAAACTAACTTGGCAATAAGTCTAATACTTTTGCTTTATTATACAATTCTCAAAAGAACGCACGTAATATGCACAAGAACGCAAAATATATGAGACCGTTTTAGGTTAGTAACATTTGAATGGCTTTCCGGTGCAAAGCCGCCCGCTAATCAAAGTCAAAAGTGGCAATAAAAACGACATCATTTGTATTAATTTTTGCAGAATTGTATAATAAATATGTTATTGGTCGATTAATTAACCAGGGAATACAGCTGTGAATTTTTACTTTGTCACTTGCATTTTGGCTCGCCTAAAGGCTCGCCAAAATACAGCGTGACTCGTAAAAAGCACACAGCCGTATTAGCTGGTTGGTCGACCAATAATCTATATTTACACCTGAATAATTTCATATGCAGTCAAAACAGGGTGACCTAGTACGCTGGCAAAACAGACAATACTGAAATAGATATAAAGTGCGCCAACTAAACGGACACAGCATATCACAGCGTGCTAAACTCTGTTTATGCGCGGGTCTATTTCTGGAAGCACAGGCTCTTTCTACATGGGCTGGACCCACTTTTGTATGAGCATGGATCGTAAAAACAGCTTAGCAATGAGCAGAAATTGGCGTCCATTTCTAAAAAGATCCGTTAACTTTTTGGGCGTTTCTAAAGACGCCGACCCTCTTATCAATCTCTATCTCTACTTTTTATGTTTTTACTCTCTTAGAGAAACCTCGGAATTTCAGGCAGCCCGAAAACATTGCGTCGCGCGCCGAAAAACGGTGGTCCCTAAATTGATTATGCGCGCGTGCAGCAAGTAATCATTTTCCCGCTCTTTTTTATAGTATGTTATTTGAACAAGTGGGTTCCTTGGGATTAATGGTAAAGATTAATTACCTTGCTCGTTTTACCAGTAAGGGATCACCGGTGCAGACATCAGCAGTAATGTAACCATCACTACACTTAAACAACGCTTTGTTTGGTTTGCAAACAGCCAGGAAATGTGGTCTGAGACGACCAGAAAGGATTGCTATTACACAACAAACGATATTAACAAGTGCCATGCCAACGCCAAAGATGGCCATGCGATGAATCATTCTGTGAAGAGTGCAAAGAACGAAGATATATTATATAGTCATTGTATGCGAACTAAGGATTATCAGAGATCCAGAAACGCAAGATTCATCGTTATTTCCCTATTTCTCTCTCCCACTATTTCTCTCTCTCTCTCTCTCTCTCTCTCTCTCTCTCTCTCTCTCTCTCTCTCTCTCTCTCTCTCTCTCTCTCTCTCTCTCTCTCTCTCATTCTCAGTACCCCACGTTGACTTATCGCGGTTTCTGAACAACACATTTGCAGTGGTTAACCTCGGTTTCCTGTGTATTTTTAATTTGTAAAAAGACCTTTATCTTTGACTTTTAGACTACATGCACAACATACATTGATACATGCTAACCAAGATAAATCTGAAAAAGGCTTGTTTAGACCTTCCTTCCACACTCAAACAGCGTTTTCCTTTTGCCTAAGGCGAGAAGACGGAGAAAAAAAGTGTTTTCAAATCATCCGCGGATAAGTGTGGATTTTACATATTCGGTTTGAGCTGTCATTTCTTCATTGGTAGACTAATGAAGGCTCTAATTGATGAGCTTTTATCGTGTAATTTCAAAAGTCACAGGACAGAAAAATAATTACCATAGCTGGAAAGAGCACGTCAAAATTATTAAAACGGCTGTAAAGGTCAAAACTCACGAAGATATGAATTTTCAAAAATCGAAATCTTGCATTAAAACATTAGTTGGTAGACAACCTGGAATAGAGGTCAAGAGACCAGCCAATTAAGTCACACTTTTCAAAAATTCATATTCTCGTGAGTTTTGAATTTATCTATTTCAAACTTCAGTTTTGCAATCAGTTTAACATGCTCTTTCCAACTATGATAATTATTTTTCTGCTTTACTAATTTAAAAATACCTAAAAGCTCCGCATTAGATATAGAAAAGTATGAAAAGTCAATTCCACAGTATCTATTACGCCTAACCCTTATTAGCGACGCAAGCTAGCTTAAGCATAAGTATTATAAAGAAAAGACTTTTTCATATTCAACCCGCATTGAGCAACAAAAACCTCTCAGTCGAAGAATAAGTGCATGTTGTACAAAGCTTAAGTTATTTCTTTAATTTCAGAAAGTTCAGGTTATTTGTAGTTGATAAAAGTCAATTTTAATCCAAATGAGATTAAAGCATGTTAAAGCCTCCATTGGCTCATTTGCAATATATATTGCATCTTTACAATCAGTTTCAAAAAAGTTGCTAAATTTGAATAAAACTTTGTACAATTCCAAAGAGAGTTTTAAACGGCCATTTTATCTTATTAGATCAGTTTCTCACTGATAAAAGTAAAATTTGAGTGTTAATCCAAAGCGAAAATTTGAATTAAAACTTGCAAGAAGGTCTAGTTTTTGGCACTTTCAGCCATTATAACTCGATTATTGAAAAACCTCTCCTCTCAGACGTGAGTTTTCACTAGTTCATTACTCTGTTCGCGGAAGCACTGGCAAACACAAGAACAGGGAAAAATCTTGATCGATCCTTTGTTTTGATCGTGCGTCACCAGTCAAAATTAGGCTTGTAATAGCTTACTAATCGACTTCTCAATCGGTAACAATATTGTAGTAAAATGGATGCTAATTTACTTTTATAATTGGTCGTAAATTAGAATTCAATGTGTTAGAATATTCACCTGACAATGTAAGCTGGAATCAGGACTGGACCAACTCGTTTGCCATCTTCTTTCTCTGAGGCTTTATTTTCTTTTGATTTGGACAAATTATTCCCGATTTCAAGAACAACAATCTGAAATGAAGAGAAATTTCAATGCCTTTTTTTCCACAAAATTTTGCTTGAAAATCAATAATAATCCAAATGATATTGAACATTGTCCTTGTTTTTTTATATAAACTGTATGTCCAAAGAAATACATTAACAGTTGATAATTTGTTCTCATTTATCACCCAGGGAAACTGTAAAATTTTACAATCATAGTTAAGTTTTGTAAATGAATAAAGATTCGCCAAAAACTGATGTATAGAAAGAGAAATTCCAAATCTGCCAATATCGTTTGTTATTATATTAGCTTTCATAACTATAGTCCTTAAATTTAATAGTCCAAGTAAAATCAGTCAATGGTTGAGTTAACTCATCGTTTCCGCACAACTTCTTTCAATTATTTTAATTTAGAAATTTTACTTACCATCGTTAAAGAAATAATAATTCCAGCCGTTAAGGTCCCCGGAAAACTCAAATTTTCTTTTTTATAAGGTTTCATTATCGTCTCATCATTGCAAAAGAAACCTCTTTTAAAGGGTTGGATGCCGCCTTTGCGAAGGTACATCATTTCGTAGAGAACAGCATCGAGGATTATGACTCCAAAAAAGCATAAAACTTCAACGGAGATACAGACGTAATTCCCAAGATGAGCCATGATGAAATTTATCCTGCAGTTCGGTCTCGATCGATTAGACCCAAAAAACTTTAATTCGTGCAGAAACTCACTATATATTCATGTTAATTCATGCTTGAGGTACCACACAAAGATGCTAGCTATTAAGACGTCTTTTTTAAATGATTGAAATTAGACTTGCTAATTGTCTTAAAGTCTATTATGACTTCACATGAAAGGCAATCAGAGAAACAGCTGAGTAAACTCTGTCAGACTGAGGACCAATAAAACGAAACTGCAAAAGAAAATCACTAAGAAAGTAGAAACAATATTGCTTACTCCTATTTTTCGTTTCTCCCATCCATCCTTACTTTCATTTCTTATTTCCATTCTCGATCTTTATTTCCGTTTTCATGTTTTTGGCATCACTTTTTATGTGCTTCTTCTTTCTTTCTTCTTTCATTCTTTCCTTCCTTCCTTCCTTCCTTCCTTCCTTCCTTCTTTCCTTCCTTCCTTCCTTCCTTCCTTCCTTCCTTCCTTCCTTCCTTCCTTCCTTCCTTCTTTCTTTCTTCTCTTTCATTCATTCATTCTTTCGTTTTTTCTTTTTTTAGCAACAAGCATAATCTTCTGTTCACATTCTTCGTCTATTTTTTGCTCATTTCTTCATTTTTCCATTTCTTATTCTCTTTGCCTAGACTTAATTTTTCACTATTTTTCCCTCGTTTTTAACTTTCACATTGCCAAATTTGCTTCCAAAACCGCATACAGTGCGTTGGAGGATTGATCGAACACTATGATTAGCGGCATGGACATCTGAGTCCCTCAAAGTCAAAGCAAAGCCTGCTTCCAAAACCGCATACAAAGCGTTGGAAGAACAGAAAGTAAAAGACTATTAACTGTCGGGGTGGCCTCCAACAAATCTTGTAATTGTCTCGAAGTTACTGAGTCCCAAACACTGAGCCTGTTTCAAGCTAGATAAATTGATAAACTGAAAAAAAGTAATTTTGCGCCCTCCAGCTAAACTTCAGTTGGTGTTGTGACTTTGGCTAAAATATTGAAGCATTCATTGAACTGAATTTTCATGATACTCGTAGCAGAAATTTCTCTGTTTTCGAGAATACCCATCCCCACACATTTCCATGTCTGTACAATTTGTCATTGCGGTTTTTTGTTTTCATCCACATCGCTCTTTAATTTTTTTTGACTGCCATCAGCTTCAAATTTTGCGGCTGGGTAGACACACAACTTGTGGGAATCTACCAAGCCACAATGACCACTAGTGAGCAAACTAAGGATCGAAAATCCCTAGTTATTAACAAGTTGACAACTGCTGCCAAGTCAACTCGAGCTAATTACAAGTGGGGGTCTATGTGAGGGCAGAATAAATGAAAAAAAAAGTCTGGACATTTTAGTGTTCTTTCAATGCAAAGGTTTTATTCAATAATTCAATTTTCTTTTGAAATTTCTATCTTATAAAAGCAGGCTCGTAACATGGTATATGAGATCAGGGATCAAGCTCCAAATTATTCAGGGATCAAATGGGTGGGATCGAGGATCAGGGACATTTGGTCAGGATCAGGGATCAGCTCAGATTTTTGCACCAAGGATCAGGGATCAAAAATTTCTAAAAATATGGACTCAGGCATCAAAAATCCCGGGATCAAAACTAGTGAGACGAAAATATACCATGTTACGAGCCTGTAAAAGCGAACGCAAAAAAATGTATGTACTATGTAATCTTAATAAATATTACACTTATAAGTGTACAACTGATTTCGCGATTGTTGCGTTACTATAGCTACGAAAACACTTGTAACGCGACCAACAACGAATTCAAACTTTTGGTTGCATTTTGGGTTTTTCTGATCCGTCAATCATGTGAAGGGGCAGAGCTTAAGCAAATGCCCTTAAGAGATCTCGAGCCGGATGACAAACGTGTATCGAGGACATTTAGCACATGATAAGCTCCTCCCGGCCCATTCACATAATGGACGGATCAGAAAAACCCAAAATCCGACTTAAAGTTTAAAGTTGTCGTTCGCGCGATACAAGGGTTTTCGCATGCAGTAAAAGTTCGTTAAAAGCGCGCACGGCTATAAGAAATTGACGACAACAATGTCGTGAGTTTTTGAGGGTCGTCCAATAACCTGCATTAATATTGCACAAAAAATCGTAACTGCGCACCTTATTCACTAACTCAATTAAATCATAACCCACCAATGTCAATGTTGTGCTAAAAATCATCGCCGCGTTAGCTATTACTCATCTTCTCTTTTAGTGGTTACGATTACAGTGGAACCACACTATCGCTAGCTAGCTCGGTTAAAGGTAATATGAGCAACAAAATCACTCAACTTGTCTCGCAACATTGCTGCGAAACTTGTCTCGCAACAAAATAGTTTGCTGCAAGTTGAAAAAGTCTGTTGCAGCAAGTAGACAGTCGCTCTACTTTTTGCAACAAAATTTCATGATGTTGCGCGTATTACAACCCCAAAGTCAACTTGTCTCGCAGAAAACTGCGAAATGGCTTCCAGTTCGTGTTCGTTATTGACCAGTCAGAAGTCGATTCACTCAACTTGCAGCAAACAATTTTTTTGCGAGTCGTTTGTTTTCGGATGGAAAAACGCGCAGCATCGCTCTTCAACTCGTTTCGCAGCAATGTTTCCCTTGCGAGTTAGTGGAGTTAATTCTACTGCACTGTCTAAAATATCTGCAGGGTTTTAAATTGAATTCTGAAAGCCATGCCCGTTAATAAATACCGTAGCTTCGGGCATCTTGTATGGTATTTTTGGAAACATTTTGAGATACAATACACTTTGATATGAGCAAGAGACCATAACACTATGGTCTCTTGATATGAGCCAACTCCCTCATTGGGGAGGTTTCTGGCACCTATGTTTTTCGATAAATTTACTATTAATTTATATTTTCTGCAATGTGCATTCATAATTGCAACGTAGAATTGTGCAATATATCAAAGAAAAATCAATAAATCATCAGATGAATAGTTAGCACATTTTATGATTGTCGTCTCCTAAGTTCGGTGACGCCAACTCAGAACTTGCAGCATATGGTTTGTTTTCGATTTCGTCGAGACTCTTTGATATCCTATCGTCACGTTCGCCAGTGTTTGAGGAAAACAAGGCCAAAGGCTTGAATACCTGGGGATTGATGAATAATAAAATTGTAATCATCATCATCATCATCATTATCATCCTTATGTAGCCTGGGAAACAACTGCTTTCTAGTTGTAGTTAGTGTAGGATAAAGGTAAAGTACTATATTTTAACGTCGCAAGTTCCTAGAAACGGAAAGAAAAGAAGTCGAAACAAGGATGTGAAAGATCGAACTCGGGACCTCTCGCACCGAAGGCTGCGCACTAACCAACTGTGCCATCTTTGCTCGTTAAAGGGACATCCCTAAAAGCATGTAACAGCAGGTTTTCTTTCGAGTGTTCGTTGTTTCCGTCAAGAAAATGGCATTTCATTGGTCTTCCTGTGTTACAATACCACAGGAAGCCCACCAAATGGTAATCAAGTCAAAAGTGGAAGTCAGTTGAAAGTAAGACATTCGAAAAGAAATAGTTATTTCTTTACTTACTATAAAGGCTGCTACGATAGTTCCTATAGCCATACCAGTCAGCACATCACCCCAGTGATGCCAGTAGTCAAATATTCTTGACAAAGCACACAAAACCCCAAGTATAATCACTGTGATTTGAAGAAGAGGCTTGAAGAGAGTCGTCTTCTTGGTTGGAATGGCATTCTCCAAATACATCTAAACGAAATGGTGAAAAATGAGAATGGTAAAGAAAATGGACAATTGAAGAGGCAAGGAGCAAAGGTGACCAGCAAAGTAAGAACTATTAAGCATTAATTAAGATTTTTTTAAATCATTAAAACAGTATTATTAAATACTGTAGCAAAAACTTACAGCCACAAACATTGTAGTATACATCGAAAATGATGAGTGACCAGATGGGAAAGACAATCTGCAAAGAAATAAACATTTTTTAGCAAATTTGATATTATTTTGCATATATAATTTTTGGTATTCAATGGACAAGCTCTTGATTAGTTTGGCACTAATAGATACTTTAAAAAAGAAGTGGTAGTTAAATTTTAGTCAAATGATGTTATTCATGCAAATGGCTTATTTGGGGACACTGCTCTCTCATTCAAACATTCACTAACTACTACTACATTCTGATATTTTATACACACTGATTATTTTCAACTCACTAGTATTTTTTCCTGAGGGGGAAAACCTGGGAGAAAACTAACAAACAAACTCAAGTCCCATATGTGATGCCATGTCCAGGAATCCCATCTGGGACCACAGAGGTAACAAGCCAGTACTGTCACCTCTCGGCCACCCTTGCTAGCTTCCCTTAAAAGGGACAAGGGTCATAATTCAACATTAAAAGATTTTATATCCAAACATGCTGACCTTGCTTCCTTTATCTGTTTTTTATCTCCAGTACATACGTCATCAGTTACAAACATGCCAGTGCTACAGTTCACCATACTGAAGTCAGGTTTGCACACTGACAGGAAATAGGGACGCAGGCGACCAATCAACAGCTTGCCGACATCAGTGAAGAGGTTTGTAACAACCATTCCAAATCCAAACATGAAAATGATGAAGGCGATTCTATCAAAAAAATTAAAAAAAGGGATATTTCCATGTAAGAGCTAAGCACACTTAACCATGAATTAATTCTGACCTTTTTGACCACAATTATGCTAAAGTGACACAATCCAATTTTCATTTGATGAGAGATGGCATTATGTGTCAAGTGGTGACTTACTTAAGCAATATGAAATGCACGCGCATGTTTCTGTACTGTGATGTAAACATCATGGAAGATGTAGAGCAAGAAAAATGCAAGCTTAGGAACACGAGGGGTAGTTGAGTGTTTCTCTTGTTTTTCGAGTGCTCTACATCTTCCAGAGTGTTTATATCACAGTACAGAGACATAAGTGATCGTTTTATATTGCTTTTATAAAATATTTTTGATGTTTTTGTAGTGCAAGCCATGTCTCTGTCCTCTGATATAACCATGGTAGCCAGTCAATCAGCACATGTGTTATATCTCAAATATTTTATAAAAGAGATTAAAAAAGAAAACTGGCGATCTATCAGCTCTAGAAGTGCCAGCTATAGTAATTTGAATGGGAAACTTTTGGAATTTTTTTAAAAGTGGCCTCATTGTGGAGGTGATTGCTTGCAGGAAGTGGTGTCAAGTGGAGTTCAAATGTATGAAAATATTTCATAAAAAATTAAAGAAAAAAGACAAAAAACAAAATCAAAATCAAAATAAACAAATAGACAAAAAAACAAATCAAATAAGCAGGAACAGGAGTCTTGACAGGGAATTATCATGAGTGAATATACAAATGCACAAATGAAATAAAACCAGTTTCCCTTCTAATGAATTGAAACAATGAAACAGTGAATGAAACAGTGAATGAATGAAAAAATGAACAAATTAATTAGTGGATGGATGGATGGATGGATGACCGACTGACTGCAGACTGACTGACTGACTGACTGACTGACTGACTGACTGACTGACTGACTGACTGACTGACTGACTGACTGACTGACTGACTGACTGACAGACTGACAGACTGACTGACTGACTGACTGACTGACTGACTGACTGACTGACAGGATGAAAAGTAAATGAATGAATGAATGAATGAATGAATGAATGAAAAGATGAATGAATGAATAAATGAATGAATGAATGAAAAGATGAAGGAAGGAAGGAAAAAGCAGGGGCGTATCCAGGGGGGTCCCAGGGTGCCCGTGACCCCCCTTTGAAAACAAAAAGATGGTAGAAATAAAAGAATCTGACTGGAGAAAGATTGAGAAATGGGAAGTGTGACCCCCCTTTGGTGGAAAATGGAAAGTGTGACCCCCCTTTGAAATATTCTGGATACGCCCCTGAAAAGGGAAGGTTTATTTTAGCAGGGTTGTGAGTTGGTGGGTGAGGTGATCATCATGAGATTGTAAGACCCCCCCAGACCACACAAATCTCCTAGACAGCTATGCACTCACCTCCTCTGCCAAGCTTGCAATGTAAGGGGTCCACATTGAATGTAATAATCATCTCGACCTGCTCCTTTGGGTTTGAATTTGAATACAAAATGTCGTAGGGTTTCACAGACCACGATCTGATGATATAATAAACAGCATAAAAGGTATCAAATTTTACTCGAAAAATTATTTTAAATAGCCATTAAGAATTAGAAGGGGATATCATTATCGTTCGTTCTAGATCCGTTCTCGCAGCGATCGACGCAATACATCTGTCACAGTTTGATTTATGCATATAAAACAAGCCTGTTGATCATCATTTTACTGAATCGATCGAAATTTCTTACCGTAACAATTCCAAGAGCCAGGCCAGTAAATAAAGCAGCTAACGTAGAAATTGTTTCTTTTTTGTAAGGAAAATTTAGACTCTCGTCATTGCAGTGAAATCCTCGCTGCGAAGGCTCGATGTTCGTAACGTGAAGTAAAAGATTAGCGATTCCTACAAGTGCGAAGCAGATTACATCGACGATACAGTAGATCTTGCCAATCTTTCGCTGAGGCATTTTGAAGCTAATAGCTGACTGATAAGAAACAATTATACAGACTCTACTTGTTTGAACAGAGGTAAATGCCAGTGAAAAGTGAAAGACGGTTTCAATTCAGTGACTCACGCCCGGCCGTATTTAACAAATCGTTTAATAGTTACTAATTATGCAAAGACATCCAAATGGCTTTATGGAAATAGCTCCAAGAGCATCATGGTTGATGCTCGTCTTAAAATTTATGTCAACAAATCTTAAAACTCCGAAATAAAGAACGAAAAAAAAAGGCATTTTTGGGAGGAAGATTTGTAGTACTTTCAATTTCCATTGTGTCGTATTTATTTATATTTAGTTTTTGTCTTTATATTTTCATCTCCTTATATTTTCGTCTTTGCCAAGATTGACCCTAAAGAGCCATCAAATAGAGATAAAAAGATGAATCTGTCAATAAAGTGTTTTTACAGTGTCACTTTTCTTCACACTCTCAACTCATTAACACTACTTAAGAAATCATTTGTTTTACTTCTTTTATTTGTAAAAACAATAAAACACTAAGTGGCTTGGTAATGGATTATGAAAGTAAATAAACATATTTTACCCTTATAATTTATAATGCTAATGTTAAACTAAATACAACTGAAACTGTATACAAATCTACATATTCTAGAACAGGAGCAAAGCTCCATACAGTGGCTATTATATGGTGGAAGATCTGTGGTAATGTCAAAAGAAAAAAAATACAAGGCCACAACTTAACCTCAGACAAATTTGTTGTGTTCTGTGCTCACCACAAATTATTGATTATATTCGGTGCTAATGGACAATTTGGAAGAAATTGTAAATTGAAATTGTACTTGTACAATATTGCATTATTAAATTAAAATTCTTCACCTGAAGTTAATGCCAGATTAGCTTAAACTTTTAAAGTTGTAAATAAGTTTAAATATCTTATATAGAAATCCAATATTCTTTATAATTTACAAGCAATTTCATGTAAGTTGAGTAGAAGTATTTTCTGTTATCTTCAACTATAATTTTAGACTTCTTTTTTCTTCTCTATTGCAAACTCGTGTTACTGTCCACAACTGTTCCTCGTCCTTTGAATGTTGTTTGATGAACACATCCAAAATCCATTGTTGAAATGACCCTGAGCCTAAAGTTACAAGATGACTGCCACCAAACAACAAGTTCATTTCTGTTATGGCAACAACCCCTTTGTCATGCAATACTGAGTTCCTTTTCGTGTGGGGAGTGTAGGAAAGTGGTTTTAATTTATCAAGTAAATTTTGCTGAATTTCTGATAATTTATCCTTCAGATCTGCACTGTGAGAAGAAGGCATAATTAGAGTGTCCGACCCATAGACACTTAGATCTGTTGACACAAACACTCGACTGATTTTGTGTCTCTTTTTCAATTTCTCTACAATGTCAATCAACACAGTCAGGCAACGGTTTAGCTTTTTGACACCATACCACTGTAGCTGTCTCTCTGAACGCACGTGCACCGCTATGTATGGATGATTGTCTAGGAAAGAAACCTCTTTAAATCTTAAAACTTCACTTCTAATGAGACTACTGTGTTGTAGAGAGGTCACTAAATCCCAAGGTCGTATAGACACTTTTGGATGAAAATGCGTTCGATTTTTTCCTAGTCCTCTCCAATGGACAATTACAACACATTTATCTCTTTTTAAAACTTGATTTTCAAGAACGTTAATACTGCGGATTCTTTCAGGGTCGACGCAGAGTTGTCGTCCAGATTGAATACCTCCAATTCTGTTAGAAATATTTAGTCCTTTATCAATAAAATCACAATTGCAATATCCCAGTTTTTTAACATCCTGCATAACTTTGATGAACTGTTCATTTGTTAAATTATACCATTTTCGCAAACTTTCTTCAGCATCGGAGTCAGCGTAAATGAAATGCACAAATGTAGACTTCTCGCGCGCACAACTTGTTTTGAAGATCTCTAGTTTGGTCATCGCGGCATAACCGGATTTTAACATTTGTTGACATTTAAATTAAAATATACTGGGATTCCTGTGGAATCCATAATTATATTACACGAGAGACTCCGGCGCGATCAGCCCAAAATCATTGTAAGTATAATTGTTCAATTTGTAAGAATTTCCCATTCCTAAGATATATAATTTTCCTACAGCGAATCGCTACGATCTGAACTACGAATCGACCGTGGATAGTGGAATAGTTTGACAGTTTTATAAGAAAGAATTACAGTATTGAATCGAAGACGACTATGAAATAAATTGAAGCGATATCGAAAAGTTGGTCCGCTAATGGAGTCTACATTTCATTCGAATGATTTTTTGGACAAGAAAACAAGAATTTCAAATTGAACAGAGAAGATGAATACTGAAAGACTCTATGAATTATTGGACGACGACGAAGATAAACATGCCGAGCCACGTGGCGAACGAAGAACCGAACTCGAAGAATTTGGATCAGAAGGTGAGGAATTATTGCATAAATCAACAGAATCTCATGATTTTCGACGAAGTACACGAATTCAAAGGAAGAATACTAAGGATTTACAAGAAAGAATTGAGGAAGAGATATATCAACAACGAAAACAATTGTCTGGATATCAGGGCAGAATTACAACAACTGTCAATCAAATTATTTATCTCTTAGAAGATGAAAGCGCTCAACCCGATAACATATGTGAAGCTATTACTTGACTCGAACGGGCTTGGAGCATGTATAAGGATGCATATCGTATTTATATTTTTAAAGACATCTCTGACGACGAATTGCGCCGAGTTGAAGGGAAATATACGCAAGCTCACAGTGAATATTCCAACGCTGCTCAAATTGCGCATGAACGATTACAATCTATTCAATCTCTTCGTGGAAAACAAAAGGCGTCAGTGTGTCTCGAAGAAAAGGACGATACCATGAGCCTAAGCATTCACGCGAAAAGTTCCAAGAAGTCAAAGGGCTCTCCAAAGTCGAGAGTTTCATCGAAAAGAAAAGAAATTAAAAGAGATGTCGAAATTGCCAAACTTGTAGCCGAAGAGGCTCAGAAAACTCTTGAATATGAAGCTGAAATCGAAAAACGAAAATTAGACATCGAGATTGAAAAACAAAGAAAACTGAGCAAAGTTAAGTTGGACGCTAGTATTAAACAGAAAGAACTCGAACTTCATGACTCTGAAGACTCTGAATATTCTGGGAAAAGTAGTCAGAAGACAGATATTGACTTGGAACATAATTACGACCCTAAACTGACGTTGAAAGAGATAATGGACGAATGGCTGAGTGGAGCCACACCCACGCCTCTAAATGAAGATGAAGAAGATGAAAAACACAAAGCTGATGATGAGCACGTGAAACATAATCCATGGGACTTTAAGAAGAAAATTTCTCTCTCTCCCGAAGTAAGAAAGAACATTATTAAAGTACCGAAACGAGCACCTGAACCTGAAAAGAACCATCATGCCGTTATGTTAAAGATCAGCATGCTGCAAGCGATGCAACCGATAACTTTTCGGGGAAATCCTGCGGATTTTCCGAACTTTAGAAACCGCATAAGAGACAATCTGGAAGATGGTCTTCTGTCAGATTCACAGAAAGTTGAGTTTTTGCCGAAGTTCGTGGCAGGCGAAGCTTATGAAGTCGTAGAGAGAGCGTCTGGCTGTTCCTACAAAGACATCGTGGAAATACTTGAAAACAGATACGGACACCCAGCAGCAGTAGCGGCATCATGTATCGAAAAAATAGTTAATGGACCAAGACTTACATCTGGAGATAACAAAGGCTTACGAAATTTTGCAGAACAACTAGAAGCAGCATCTAGAAAGTTACAAGGAGAGTATGAAATGGAAGCGAGCACAACACTTAACCTGAAGCAAATTGTGGCGCGATTACCAGGACCTCTGATCATGAAGTGGGGTGATACCCTTTACAACATAAGAAAGACTGGACGATCTCCGAAATTGAGTGATCTTGCAAAGTTTGTAAGGAGACAAGCTGATATAAAGAACGATCCAGGATTTGTTTTGCCTTCATTGAACAGTGACACTAGACCCTTTAAAGGAAAAATAACGACTTCGAGAGTTGGGGGGTCAACCAACACCGTCAAGCAAACAGCAAGTTTTACCACGAGTACAAGTATGTCCAATAGAAATAACTCTTCTGAAAATACACCTAAGCCAACTGCTAACAATCAGCCATGTTGTATCTGCTGCAAAGGATCCCACGAGCTTCATCGATGTGCAGATTTCATGAAGAAAGATATTCCCGATAGATGGAACTTTGTGAAAGAGAATAAACTGTGTCATAAGTGTTTAAAGCGTGGACACCTTCGTGACCAGTGTAAATTCACCGGTTATTGTCAGTGTGAAAGCGGAAGACCACACAACAAGTTGTTACACAACATGCGACAGTCTACGTCCACAGATCAGAAGGCCAACGAACAAGCGCACGAACCTAAAGAATCTGCACCGTCTGCTGAGCAGAGAACGACAACACAGTATATGACCTCAGCCAATGAACCACCATCAAGAACAATTTTGTTACACGTTGTACCAGTAAAGATTCTGACCTTACAAGGAAAGTCATTAACTACTTACGGAATGTTAGATAACGGCTCACGAGCGACTGTAATCAACGCTGACATTGCCAAGCAACTGAACCTGCGTGGAAAAAAGGAGACTGTGACTGTAAGTACATTGTTGGAAAGGAATGAAGAGAAAGTGGAAGTCGCTGAGTTTCTGCTACAATCTGTGACAGGAGATGGAGTGAAAATGGTAGTCAATGAAGGTCTTGTTTCAACGAAGTTCAACGTAAACGAAACCCTTCCTGAGAACATTGATAAATCTGTGCATGCACATCTCGCGGACATTGTGTTCCCTAACGTAGATGTCCCTCGTGTCTCAGTCGTTATTGGTAAAGATGTACCTGAAGCGCACGAAGTTTTAGAAGTTAGAAGATCGACACATCCGTGCAGTCAACTTGAAGGACAGTTAGGACCCCTTGGCTGGGTTATAACAGGAACTTTTTCTGGTGAGAGCCATAGAAATGAACTAAATATTAACTTTACTGATATTGAAACCAAAAAATTGAGAGCTCAGATTGAAAACTTTTGGAAAATTGATGCCTATGGAAGCAGCAATGAAGCCAACAAATTGAAACCTGAAGGTCTTTCCAGGGAAGACCAACGAGCTGTTGAAATTCTTGAAGAAACTACGGAACTCACTGATGACGGACATTATCAAACTGGCTTATTATGGAAACAGAGTGACATTGAACTACCGAATAATAAAGAACAAGCTGAGAATCGACTTATGAATCTAAAGAAAAAGTTCAAACGTGATACTAACTACGAAGAGATCTATCGAACCACGATGAATGACTACATAAAGAAAGGACACGCACGAAAGTTATCACATGAAGAGGCACAAAAGTCTGGACCACGCACCTGGTACTTACCGCATTTTGGAGTGACTAATGTAAATAAACCTGGAAAGGTACGAATCGTCTTCGATGCGGCTGCAGAGTGTGAAGGAACATCTTTAAATAAGAACCTTTTACAAGGACCAGACCAAACAAACAGCTTAGTCGGAGTACTGCTGAGATTTAGACAAGAACAAGTAGCACTGGTTGCCGACATCGAAGGGATGTTCCATCAGATCAAAGTCAGACCTGAAGACCAAGACTCCTTGAGATTCCTTTGGTGGAGTGAGTCTATCGACAAGCCTCCTGATGAATATGTGATGAGTGTTCATGTATTTGGAGCAACAGATTCTCCATGCGCAGCTAATTCCATATTGCGCAAGACAGCAGATGAAAATGCTAAAGACTTTGACCCAGAAACAGTCAGCACTGTAAAGAAAAACTTTTACGTGGACGATGTCCTTAAGTCCTTACGTGACACTGAGGCTGCCGTAAGAGTGGCACAACAACTTGTGGAACTTTGCGCGAAGGGAGGCTTTACGTTAACAAAGTTCTCCAGCAACGATCGTCAAGTGCTGGCTCAGATACCTCAACAAAGAAGAGCAATCTCTTTCTTGGATTTGAATTTTGAAGAATTTCCCACAGAGAGAGCTTTAGGAATTCAGTGGAACATTAACAACGATACATTTGGATTCAAGGTGTCACATGCTGTTAAACCAAACACGATGAGAGGCGTTCTGTCAACTATTAGTGCTGTGTTTGACCCGTTGAACTTTGCTTGTCCTGTCATACTGATGGGTAAGCAAATTATGCAAGAACTGTGGAGGCGTAAACTATGCTGGGACAAGCCATTAGAGGGTGACATCCTGCAAAAATGGCTGAAATGGAAAACTAATTTGCCGCTTCTTTCCCAAGTTGCCATACCACGTTGTTACTTCACAGAAACGCCTAACAACAAGTCGACCGAGTTACATCACTTTTGCGATGCCTCTGAGGTGGGCTACGGAAATGTTTCGTACCTACGGACTGTACACCTGAGTGGACGAATAGAAACTGCATTTGTGATGGGAAAGTCTAGAAATGCCCCGATCAAAGCCATAAGCATACCAAGGTTAGAGTTACAAAGTGCTGTGCTGGCAACCCGAATCGACCAAGCCATTAGAAGAGAGCTGGAGATAGACATTGTCAGAGTGACCTTTTGGACAGACTCTATGATAACGCTGAACTACATCGCGAACGAGACGAAGCGATTTCAGACGTACGTCGCCAACAGAATCACGGAAATTAGAGAGAACACTGAACCACATCAGTGGCGACATTGTCCAGGAAAACTCAACCCCGCAGATGACGCAAGCCGTGGACTGGACATACAGTCATTTCTCCAACAGAAGCGGTGGTTTTCTGGACCAGAATTTCTATCAAAGACAGAGGATCATTGGCCAAAGCCGAACTACCAAGAGATTCCTGTCGAACAGCTCGAAGTAAAGAAGGAAACCTATGCCACGACTGTCAACCGTGATGACTCTTTTGAAGAGATGATGAACAAGTATTCTAAGTGGATGGACCTTCTGCGTGCAGTTGCCATACTAATGAAGTTTCTGGAGTGGATGAAAAAGAAGTTAGTGCCTACAAGATCCATTGAGATAAATGACATCGAACGGTCAAAGATGAAGGTTGTCAGATATGTTCAAAGACAATCATTTCATGACGAAATTAAGAGCTTGAAAACTGGAACGAGAGTGAGCGGACAAAGCCGCATAGCTTGCCTTAAACCGATATTGAAAGATGAAGTTTTGAGAGTTGGAGGAAGAATCTCTAGAGCACCTATCTCACCCGATGCTATGAATCCGATAATACTTCCAAGAAACCATCATGTGACTTTAGTTTATGAACGTTCTATAGTTAGACCGTCCATCGGGGGCGGAATGTTGACATTTAAATTAAAATATACTGGGATTCCTGTGGAATCCATAATTATATTACACGAGAGACTCCGGCGCGATCAGCCCAAAATCATTGTAAGTATAATTGTTCAATTTGTAAGAATTTCCCATTCCTAAGATATATAATTTTCCTACAGCGAATCGCTACGATCTGAACTACGAATCGACCGTGGATAGTGGAATAGTTTGACAGTTTTATAAGAAAGAATTACAGTATTGAATCGAAGACGACTATGAAATAAATTGAAGCGATATCGAAAAGTTGGTCCGCTAATGGAGTCTACAACATTAATTGGTTGAAATAGTCGCCATCAAAATAGACGTCAAATGGTCGAAATTCTCGACTTTTTCTTCTTAGCAGTCCGGACCATCCACCTGGAATACCACACATTCTCGAATCTCGTACAAAAGGTTGCACGACGGTTCTCTCCATTTCTTTAGCAACGGCACACAATTGTACAAGGTTTTCTGTAGCCTTTCCTAGCTGTTCATAATGATGTAATACGAACAGAAATTTCATATTTGATCGTATCTCTGGCGAAGGCTGTGTCACGTCAAATTGATATAACTCTGAATCATTATCAACATGACGAATATCGGGCTTGATCTCGAACACTCTGTGAGCGATTTCCGATGTTTTGGAAACAAAATCGTGATCATCATAATGGACTCTCTTCTCGTTCAAAAGCTCTCGTTTTACGAGCTCGATTCTGGAGAGTGGCTGGGCAAAACTCGCCTGATTTTGTTTTACAGTTAAACTTGAAGGTATTGGATCGAACAAGATCACCAAGAATAGACAAATACTCAGAAGAACACATATTTGAGCTCCGCAACCCAAGGCCAACTTGAATGCGTAGAGGAACTTTCTTGGTAAAATCATAGAAGAGAAATGAGCAGTTGGCTAGAAATGTACAACCATGGTAGAATCCCCAGCGCTAGCTGTAAAGAACTGTCGTCAATATTAAATATATGTCGATATTTTGAAGTGTCTTTGACCAACCATGTGTATAAACGAATTCCATCAAGCGATATTTGTCACGTCTGTGTGTTTTGTTTTGGTCACACTGACATCTAAATGGCTTTCTGAAATTGACCCTGAAATCCACAAGTATCTTCTCAGAGAAAACGGCGATGTCGACCGACTATTTCGAGCATATCAATGAATTAATGTCGTCGAGACAATAAATTCGTTCCATACATACCCCAATTATAACTCCTGCATCACTTAAGAGCAATTCACAAGCAAATAAATAACTGTTGATGACCGAATAGTTTTGATTTACCCAATCAGAGAGCTGCTAGCTTCGAGAGGGTGGAATTCCGGGCGAGGGTAGAGTAGAGAAACAATTAGTATTTCCGGTTTGATCTTGGTGTGGTCATTTGCATGACTGCGGAAAAAATGTAAAAGGAATAAACAGGATTTAATGGTTTATAGTCAACCGGGGAATCTATGAACCAATGTTCGCCATATCCGGTCTATGTTCGTAATATCCTGGGAGTACAACAAACTGATCGCAATAGTCTCCACCACAAACCCATTTGGAAGCGATTTGCGCGTTACTTGCTTTACCGTGATTTATCTCGGTTTAAAGTAGTGGTTTTGGGTACAATAGTAACATCTTGTCTTTGTTTATGACAAATAAATGCGGTTACTAGCTGGTGAATGTTTGCTTTTATTGATTTTCTCTTTCTTTTTTACAAAGGAGAAAAAAAGGAGAGAAAGAGAAAAAGAAAACTTAGCCAGCTTGAGCTTTTGAATAATTTATTCATAAGACCTTTGAATGAGTGATAAATATATTTATCATGTTCTAGTATGTACTATTTCGAAATTTCATGTCTAGGTCGTTATAGCATTCGTTATGCAAGAAATGGACTTTTTCATTAATTTGTGGTTTTCACTATTGAAGGCCAACGCCGCGCGCAATTAAATTCAACTTGACACTTGAGCGCGCGATAGTGAAATCTTGCTGTCGGTAACAGCTCGTTTTTTAAATTTTTCGTTTTTTTCTTTTTGTTTGTGCGTGTGTGATCGAGAGCTGAAAGCTGTTGTGAAAACAAAAGTTTTAGTACGGATAGTGCTGAAGGGAAAGTCCTGTGCAATTTGACTGTACAGATGCCGTTTTCTCACATTCGGTAAGTGGTGACAAACCAAAACATGAAAAAGTCTGAAAATTCTTAATTGGACCGATGTGTTTTGGTCGGCTAGAAACACCAACAAGGTCATTTAGACTACAATTATGGATTACAATATATTTCGAGTAAATAGAAACTGAAAGAAAGAAAGAGAAGAAAGGAAGGAAGGAAGGAAGAGAAAAAATTAAAGAAAGAGGACAACGATAGAAAGAAAGAAAGAGGAAAAAAGAAAAAAGGAATAATAAATGTAGGAAAGAAAGAATGAAAGGAAAGAAAGAAGGAACTGAGAGAAAGAAAGAAAGAATGAATGAATGAAACAAACAAACAAACAAACAAACAAACAAACAAACAAACAAACAAAAGAAGAAAGAAAGAAAGAGAGAGAGAGAGAGAGAGAGAGAGAGAGAGAGAAAGAAAGAAAGAAAGGAAGAAAGATAGGAAGAAAGAAAGGAAGAAAGAAACAAATAAAATGATTAACGAAAGCAGGGACCAACATGCCTGGGGGGCACTTGATCGTTAGTGCGGCGCTGCGGCTCAAACCGAAGACCGGAAATATCCAAAAAACTCAGTCCCAAATCAGGAAAAACCGACAATTCCTAGATAGGAAAAAGTGTATTTTGAAGGATTTTGGAGGCCTTTTTGCTTATTTGTCATTGGAAAACTCATTAATTTTGCTCCAACACCGGTTTTACCAAGTACCGGAACCTGATGCGCCGCACATCCATATTAGCAGCAGTACGGAAGAGAAAGAAAACTGATAGAAAGACAGAAAGAGAAAGCAAGACCAAAAAGTTCGATCGCCCAAGTATTAGTATTTTCATATGATTTCATTTTTCTAATGCATTTGTTAATTATTTTTAGTTGTCAAAACAGTTTCTTCAAGCCGAATCATACAGCCAAAATTCCATAGTTGTTCGGGATTTTGTCTGTTTTGCCTTCTTAAGAGACCATAATACTAATGTTATGGTCGCTTGGTTTTCTTTCTTTCTTTTTTCTTTCTTTCTTTCTTCAAGCCTAAAAACCGATCCCTCCCCTCCCTCCCCCTCAAATTCTTGCAAACCCACAATCCTCAGCAAGCCGGCTGTCACATGAGAAGAAACGAAGATCGAGTCAGTGAAAATGCGATAATTGCAGCAAAATTTACGGCTTTATTTGTCAACTATGGCGTATACTGTCACTAGTAATACGCTCTATTATAGTTTAGTATATTTTCTGGCTCTTTCAGCCGTTGTTGGCGTTGGTAAGTGTTAAAATATCATAAAAATAATTTTACTAGATTCAAGATGGCGGGTGTCTTGTTTTGGAATTAATAGAGTTACCTTTCTGAATGAAATGTATAATTTCACGCGGAATTAAACAAGTATAAATATATTTTAATCATTTTCCCTTGACCTTAATTGAAAAAAGAAATTAATAATGAAGCTTTAAGTGATATTTCTAAACGTCTTTGGTCTGAATATTACATGTATACTTTCTCTTGCCTTTTTGCAGGTTTATTTTACAATGTTTCTGGCTTAGGTAGTCGTTTTGACATAGGATGGTTAGTATCAACTCTGATATATCATTTGTATCTAGTGTGGAACTGTATTTGTATTATAGACAGCTAAAAAACTCTGTTAGCACACTAGTGATGCAAGCATAAGCACATTTTATAAGCAAACATACAAAGACTCAATAATGTACTGCTCATTAGCTGAGTAAATTTCATATAACTGTGAAAATGGCACCGCACGGTCATGGTGCAGTTACAACAGGAATTTATAATGTTTTTATAGACAATACAGCACTTTTCATAAGACTGTGAAAATGGCACCGCACAGTCATGGCACGGTTACAGCAGGAGTCTCAAATGTTTTTATAGACAACACAATACTGACACGGCTATGGCACAGCACGGTCCGTTTCACATTCATACGAAATCTGCTCTATAGAAAAAACAGCACTGACATGGGCACCACATGGCACAGTTTGTTTCACACATGCAAAATCAACTCTAGCACTGGTTGCCTTTTTTCATATCTATATGATAAAGGGAGAACCTACATAGCACTCGGTTGATGTAATGTATTCATAAAATCTAATGTATTCTGTAGTCATTCTATCTATTGTTTTACATGTTATAGAGGGATTTCATGGCAGCCATGTTTGTGGTCAAAATAATAGAGCTTTTCTCCCATGAGAATACTCCATTTTCGAGTTCCTGTTTGCTCAGGCTAAGCCTTGATTACGCGAAATTTATTCCATAGAATTTTCGCAACAGTCCGATGGAATGCAGTGAACAAACAAAGAGAATACTTTAGAATTCCACGGGGTTTTTGCTAAATTCATGTATATTTTACTTGGATTCAAGGCTAAGCCTGAGCAAAACAGAATTCGAAACTGGTCTATTGAAATCTTTTCTCATTTAGAAACTTTCTATTGTACTTGCCCTCAAACATGGTTGCCATGAAATCCCTCTAATCATTATATTTCTATGAATATATTATATAAACTGAGTACCATGTAGGTTCTTACATGTGATACCGAGTCTGTGTATGTTGCTTTTGCTTACGTTTGTGTCAACAATGCAATACATCTACGTTGAATTTGGAACATTTTTTGTTCAGGTAATGATATCTTGCAGACTGTGTTGAAATTGATTTTTTGTTCGCTTCAGGTTCTTAGACAACTCTTCCCCATTCATGTGGGCTAGTGTAGGAATAGGCCTTGCTATAGCATTGTCTGTAGTCGGCGCAGCATGGTAAGACCTAATTTAGTATACATGTATGTAATAAATACAATATAGTTGAAATTGGAGCCATTTCTCTGAAAAACCAGATAACTTTATGGGCTTGTTAATGTAAGGGAAAAATTACAAGATTGTTATAAACTTGCCTCTAAATTCAGAGACATTGAAAATAATGTGTGCTTTGAGAAACACCTGAAGGGTACACTTTATTGGACAAGTTAATGAACCTGTAAAGCTATCAGATCTTCAGAGAAATGGGCCCTTGATTAAAATATGAATCTGGTAGATTATGCAGAATTTGATCAGAAATGATGTCTGGTACATGGTTACCATCCTGTGGATGCTCAGCTAGATTAGCTCCAAAGTTATTCTGAGCATCCTTTACCTTTTAGATATGTTTGATGTACATTTGTAAATACTTATGGTAATTTATGGTAATAAAGTTGAAGTCATTCATTCATCCTTTAAGAATTATTGCAGAAATTGATAGTTTGATTGCTATATGATAATAATAATTTGGAGAGGTAATCACCATATTATAGCCTAATGGCTGAATTACCAGGATGCCGCTTAACATGATTGGGTTTAAGGCCTTTGCAGTGTAAATGGTGCATTCTGCTGCCACCATACAACCCATGTCTGACCATAGAGCATAGCTCAGATTGAATCAATGTTGGTTTTAATATTGGGGAAGAAAAACCCGAGTACTCACAGAAAACAAACTCATGACAAGGGAGGGACCAACTAAGGCAATTCACATCTATTCCAATGTGTAAGCTAGGATTTGAAACTGGAGCTCAATGGTGTTCAGCAAGAGATAAGCCGCTATACTACTCTTGCTACCCTATAAACATGTTTAATTCAAACAAATCCTTGGCTTTTGGCATATGTCAGTATTGACTGTTGTCATTGAGATTTAAGAAATATAGAATAGTGTTAATCATTTTGAGTATTTAAAGCTGAATTTTGATGAGAATGTTTTATTATTCTTTTCAAGGGGAATTCTTCTAACAGGAGCAAGTATTTGTGGTGGAGGTGTTAAAGCCCCCAGAATCAAAGCTAAGAATTTGATCAGGTAACATGTACATGCATTTGTTTATAATTTCTTCTTCATTATTGTTGTATAAATACTTATTATTTCAAAATTGTTTGTTTAGTATTATCTTCTGTGAAGCTGTTGCCATTTATGGAATCATCATGTCAATTGTACTTAGCAACAACTTGGCAGTAAGTATAAATTACACATGTTTATACACCTATTTCAAAAAACGTTGTCGCAGGAAGTCGACAGTGCACAGTCCAAGACTGCAAAGGATTTTCATAGTTTTCTAGTAATTGAAGGGTTCCCTGTGAAAACGACCTAACTGACTTTTTGATGGATGTCGAGAGATTGATTTTTTTAGCAAAGGAAAGTTAATTGATATGTTGTAATTGAAGGGCTCCCTATGAAAATGGCCTAAGTGACTCTCTTGATAATATTTTTTCTATGGTATAAAATGATATCAATTAACTTACTTTCCTATGCTGAAAAATTAATCTCTGGACATCATCAGTGCAACATGAATACAAAAGGCTTAATGGATTTAATAGCTTGCTGGAATGCTTTAAATGCTTACTTAGGAACCCTCACACGAGGAAAGACAATAGTGACTTGATGAATTAAAGAATGTCTACCAAAATCCTTTGCAGTCTTGGAGTGTGCACTGTGGAGTTGTTGCAACAACATTTTTTGAAATAGGGATATAAATGCCGTCGTGACTATGACTTAAGGTTAGCAAAGAGATAGCAAAGCAAAGATTATTGATCTTCTTGTTGATCCTTCAATGATTAGATTTCTCTTTGAACTTTTCTTTGTCTACAGCCTATAAATGCTGATGATTTAAGCCATGAAAAACGAGTAGTATTATATACAGCAGGTAAAAATACCTATCCTAGTGCAGATTTCGTATGAGTGTGACCGCGCCGTGCCGTGACCATGTCAGTGCCGTGTTTCCTATCAAAACATTAGAAAATTCTGCCGTAACCGCGCCGCGACTTTTTCACACTCATACGAAGTCTGCACTAATTAATCTACTATACTATTAACTTTATTATTTCTCTATTATTTATTATTTCTTTTTGTTACTAAAAGAATATATTATGTGCAGTCCAGGCTGCATTCCTTGAATGTGTATCATGTTTCAGGGTTTTCCTTTTCAAATGAAGTGGAGGTCAATTGAACTGTACCAGATGGAGACAATACATAATGCATGTAACATTTATTTCAAGCACCAAAAATTCTTGACAGCAAGGATTGCCAGTTGCTGGCAGAAAAGGGAAACCCTGATGTTTATACAGAAATGTAGAAAACTTCATCACAGCAGATACCCCTTTCAAGGAGACATGTCTTCTTTATTCTATCTCATTGTAGTACATGCTTTTCTGCACTTACTGAACAATCTCTCATAGGTAGATACCTGTCTAAGGTACCTCTCTAAGATAGACACCTCTCGAAGGTAGACACCTCTCGAAGGTAGACACCTCTCGAAGGTAGACACCTCTCCAAGGTAGACACCTCTCGAAGGTAGACACCTCTCGAAGGTAGACACCTCTCGAAGGTAGACACCTCGAAGGTAGATACCTCTCGAAGGTAGACACCTCGAAGGTAGACACCTCTTGAAGGTAGACACCTCTCGAAGGTAGACACCTCTCGAAGGTAGACACCTCTCGAAGGTAGACACCTCTCGAAGGTAGACACCTCTCGAAGGTAGACACCTAAAGTAGAGAGTAGACTCCTAGGACAGACATTGCATTTCAAACTCAAGAAACAAACACATATTTCTAACATCACTCCAAGGTGACAATTTCGTTCATAAATGTAATATTGTTGTTTCAGGATATAAAGTCTTTGGTGCTGGTCTCACTGTTGGTTTTTCCAATTTGTGTTGTGGTATTTGTGTTGGCATCGTTGGAAGGTACGTCAACATAACTAAAGTTCCATAAAAAGTTCCATTTTGTTAACAAAAGTTCCATAAGGAACTTACATGTATATGTCTATATAGCAGTTTTCAATGACATGACATGTCACAGCAAGGTAGGACTGGCTCAGTTACAAATTGGGACAGTACATTAAATTTTCACCACAGCATGACGAAAGGTCTACAGTGTACCCCCTAAAATACTGAAATAATAACCATTGTTATTCTTTTCTTAATCAGTGGAGCTGCCTTAGCTGATGCACAAAATGGGGCTCTGTTTGTAAAGGTAAAGGAATTTGTGAACACTGGTAGTTTGATTTCATCAATAGGTGTCAGTAAAAGAGCTTTAAGAATGAAGACGAAGGCAGCCAGCTGACTTTGCATGTTAAGTTTATTTACCTTTGGCCACTTAGCGGCATGATCATATTGTCTGGTCAAAATTTTACTGAGAAAACAATGAATATGCCTTGTTACAATGATACAATGTTGCATTCTGTTGTACGTTTATCTAACCCATTGATAAATTCCTCTTTTTTCATTATTAACAAGACACTTTGTGTGTTTATAGATTTTAATTGTTGAGATCTTTGGTAGTGCTATTGGGTTATTTGGTGTTATCATTTCAATTATTCAGGTAGGTTTATTACTTGCTAACTCACACATACAAATCAAAATTTCAGTATTGAAATCAATAATGAATAATAATTATTGCTCACTGTAGTACAGTGGAACATCTCAGTACAGACACCTCTATGATACAGACACCTCTATAATACAGACACCTCTATGATACAGACACCTCTATAATACAGACACCTCTATAATACAGACACCTCTATAATACAGACACCTCTATAATACAGACACCTCCATATTATGTAACGATCTTTTGGTCCCAGCAAGATCTCCATATATTCTTTGTGAAAAATACTTCTATATTACAGAGTCTCTCTGTTACAGACAACGGATCCCTAGTCTCGGCCCCAAATAGCAAAATTCATAAAAATTATACTTCTGTATTATGGACAATGTCTACTGTACTTTGCTGACATCTTGTACGTTGAAATGTCCTGATCCTGAAAAAGTAATACTGGGAGATTCTTTGGGGAAGAGACCCTCTCTATCATCCTTTAGCTAATGTATATCTTTAACAGGCAAGTGATGCCAGCATGGAATTGGTCTAACGATGCTACCTACATAGAATTATGACATACGTATCATTAAGAAAATAACTGATAGTCAAATTACTGAATGATACAAAATACATATCATCAAATTAGTTTGGAAAGATCAGTACTTTTCCTCCTTCTGAAATAGTTGAGTTTCATACAATAACTTAAATGCATTAGTATACTGATCAAAATATACCTTCAAAGGTTTCAAAGAGTAAAGAGGACACAGAGTTCTCATATTGAGTGCCAGTAACTGGCTAAAAAACTGGCTACTTTGAATTTTGAGCCAACTACTTTTTGAACAAACAAACTTGAATTTTCTTTCATTTATGAAAACTCGTTCCAATAGTACATTGTATGTGGAAAATATTGTGCAAGTTAGAAGATTGCTGAATTTTATGTTCATAAAGTTTCAATAATCATGCTTGATCAATTTTTCAGAGCTTTTTCATTTATTTTATTAATTCTTAAAAACAAATTTATCACTTCTAAAATTGAAAATGCATATAATAATGTCATTGTATACATAGATGACTGTCCATATTGTGATTGTGATTGTCCATTATGCAGACTAGATTGTATTAGTGGTATAAAATGTAGGGTCGATTACTGTTGTAAAGAATGAAAAACAGAAAGCAAAATAAACTTGAATATCAATGGGATTTGCTGTAAAGATTCTGAATTATCAGATGAAGATGTAATTTCTTTTCTTTCCTTTCTTTTTCTTTCTTTC